>JAMWYP010000088.1:2893776-3196029 GCA_025563575.1 Acacia pycnantha | reverse complement strand
TTACATTCACATATAATTACACAGAAGTCCCTAGTCCCTAGGGACTTCTGTGTAATGTGAATTCTTGTTGGGACCTAATTGTATTTTTTTGTCATCCTTGAGATCTGTATGTAATTCTCCCTAAACTAATAATGCGCAGCATGTGCGCGCGCACACATACAGTCAAACCGTCAACCCCCCACTAACCATATATCTCCTGCGTTCATACTCACTTACCTTCAACTTTTCTTTTTTCCTTTTTCCTATGGATCCTTTAATTAAGATTTTACAAGTAATGCATATAGGAATATCGTGAAATCTTTTAATTTTATTAATATGCCAGCTAATATTTAGAAGGTATTAACTCAGCTCATGAATGAGTTTATATATTTTAATTGGTTAGATCACAAATGACGTGTTAAACCAGATTTCTACAAGAATTTCTCCAAATATATATACTCATATCATACTTAATGTAAGTCCTAATTAACTTATTTGAGTAGATTAAATATGTTAGTTAAATTAATTAACATGATATTTTTTTAACACTCTAATGATCTTCTTTAATTTCCTCAATTCCTCTCCTAGTTAATTATTATTGATGAAATATCAATAGAGTTCATCGGGGAAAAATAGATAATAATATGAAATAGGTCTTACACTTGTATATGATCAACATCAACTCGTTAATCAAGCCTTACATTAAGGACTAGACAGAGTATATAAATTCTTTTTGGGGACAATGATAGAGTATATAATTTTTTTGACAACATAGAGTATATAAATTGATACTTCAAATATACTCTAATCCTATATTTATGTTTGGTTACAGAGAAAAACAAGAATAAGGCCCACAAAAAATGCGAAGAATAAGTTAGGAAATAAAATATTCCCTTGGGTTCTAAATATAGTACAAAGTGTTTGTAGTGCAAATTACATTATAAACTTTGTTCTATATTTAGAATCAAATGCAGTAATAGTTTTCTAAAATAAGACCCACAAAAAAAGAGACATGTGGACCCCCATATCTTCTATACAAAACATTTTTCTCTCCACTTCTTTTCTTTAATCAATTGAATAAAATAACGAACATACATCCCCCGTTCATTCATAAATACACAAATACATGAATTATTATTAAAGTCTTTCCTTTTCACAAAACCATGCGTGTATGTACATTGTACAGTTTATTTTAATCCCTCTCCAAGCATAAAATTTCTTTTTATTTTTATCAATAAATGGAATTTTTTTTGACATAGTAAACAATATCAATCTCCTCATCATCACGATCACCACCACCCATTGTTGTTAAACTTGCAAGTTGACTATCTGAGTTTACCGTTTTTATATCTCTAACTTATAAAACCGTGTTATGTTGCTATCAAACTTGTGCTAGTTGTAAACTTGGCCAAGATAGATTACGAATTTACACATTGAGTTTACCGATTTTATATTTATAGCTTACAAAATCATGTTAATTCACTTTTAAATTCGTATTAACTTTTTCGATTTGATCATACTTAGTGACTTTATACTTAAATTTTATAGAAATTTCTTTGTTAAGGATAATAAATTATAAATATTAATGAATTTAATTTTAATTATTTGGATTTAAATTATGTTTAAATCAAATTATTGTTATTTTTTATACTTTAATTATTTAATTATATATTATTAATACCTACTTAATGATAAAAAAGTAAACTTTTTCGAGATTACAATTCGAGTTCACACTATAAATTTATATTAGGGTTAAGGAGCAATTTTACACATGAAGTTTACCCCCGGGAGCGTCCAGCACCACGAAGTTTTTTCAGGAGCAAAAGTACACACGACGTTACGTTTTGGGAGCAAAAATACCACGGGCCGTTAGTTGACCGTCAGTTGACCGTTAACTTAGATGGAACGCTGACGTGGCACTTATTTGGACTGACACGCTGACGTGGATGATGACGTGGACGCTGATGGTAAGTAGAAAGAGAAAATTACCATTTTGCCCTTAGTTTTAAGTAAAAATTACACTTTTGTCCTTAGTTTTAAGTAAAAATTACACTTTTGCCCTTAGTTTTAAGTAAAAATTACACTTTTGCCCTTAGTTTTAAGTAAAAATTACACTTTTGCTCTTAGTTTTAAATAATAATAAAAACTAAAAATACCCCCTCCCCCCGGTCGGCCCCACCACCGGCGGCCGACTACCGCCGCCGCCGGTGGCGGCCGGCGGTGGGGGCCACCGGGGGCTAATTTTTGTTTTATTTTTTAAAAACTTAGGGCAAAGGGTAATTTCAACTAAAACTAAGGGCAAAAGTGTATTTTACCCGCGTTACTGTTCACTTCCATCCAAGTTAACGGTCAACTCACGGTCAACTAACGGCCCGTGGTATTTTTGCTCCCAAAACGTAACGTCGTGTGTACTTTTGCTCCTGAAAAAATTTCTTGGTGTTGGGCGCTGTCGGGGTAAACTTCATGTGTAAAATTGCACCTTAGCCGTTTATATTAATTATCACGAGTTTACTTGAGCTTGTGTGCAACCTTGGCTTGTGTCTGCCACCGCCAACACAACCACCATCATCCTAACCAACAGAACAACCATCACCCTAGTCCTCAACTTCACCACCATCAACGAAAATTCATATTCATTTCCATAGCATCTTCTCTGTCATTCAATATATTGCCCTGTGGACCCGACACCCCCAACACCTACGTGGCGCCTTCCTCCTCAGTCCTCATCCCCATTTCCTTCTCAGTTTCTCGGTTCCCATTTAACCCTATAAATAAGGCCGCCACTTCCATCAGCCTTATCTCTACACACACTCACAACACTCATCTCTCTCTCTCTCTCTCTCTCTCTCTCTCTCTCTGTCTGTTTAAAAGTTCTGTCTCAGTCTCCAGGCAGCCATGGACGAGCTTCCAAAACGCCAAGCAAACTTCACTCAACTCACTCCTCTCACCTTCTTGTACAGAGCTGCTTCTTCTTACCCCAATCGAATCTCCATCGTCCATGAATCCACCTCCTTCACTTGGCCTCAAACCTACGATCGCTGTCGTCGTCTCGCTTCCTCTCTTCGCTCCCTCAACGTATCCAAACACGATGTTGTAAGTACTAAGTACTACACAACACTATAATCTTATCGTTTTCAGTCCTTAATATAAGTGTTAGTTGAAGGGTTATATATATATTTGATCCAAGGTATAACATCTCAGTCCATTTATTCATTGTATCTAATTTTATTTTTTTCTTGAACTAATTTATCTAACTTATAAAAGTTATATATAAAATTTAATATTCACGGTGATATTTCAGATTCACCAACTTATCTTAATATACTTAAATTAAATTAGTTAAGTAACTCTTATATTAAGAAGAAGGTAGTATTACAAGATGTTTTAAGATTGGTTTGATTTGTGTGTTCAGATTTCGGTGCTGGCGCCTAACATTCCGGCCACGTACGAGATGCATTTTGCGGTGCCAATGGCCGGTGCCGTGCTCAACACTATCAACACACGTCTCGACGCTAACAACATAGCCACCATTCTGCGTCACTCTGAAGCCAAAGTCCTATTCGTCGACTACGAGTACGTCTCCAAGGCTCGTGATGCGCTTCGTCTGCTCATGAGTACACATCATCATCCAAATCAACACTCATCGCTTCCGTTCGTCGTCGTCGTCGTCATCGACGACACAAACTCTCCCACCGGAATTAGGCTCGGAGAACTGGAATACGAACAAATGGTCCATAATGGTGATCCAAATTACATCCCAGAGGAGATCCAAGACGAGTGGGACCCAATAGCTTTGAATTACACTTCAGGGACAACTTCGGCACCTAAAGGAGTTGTTTACAGTCACAGAGGAGCTTACCTCAGTACTCTCAGCTTAATACTCGCATGGGAAATGGGAAGCGAACCAGTTTACTTGTGGACGCTTCCCATGTTTCACTGCAACGGCTGGAGTTTTACTTGGGCCGTGGCGGCGCGCGGCGGCACCAATGTCTGCCTCCGCAACATAACTGCGACTGAAATATATAGAAACATAACGTCACACACTTGTGTTGCGCTCCCATCGTGTTCAGCATCTTGCTAGAGGGGAAGCCGGTCGTGGCAATGAAGTCTCCGGTTAAGATATTAACTGGAGGGGCCCCACCTCCGCCTGCGCTGCTCGAGCGGATAGAGTCTCTCGGGTTTCTTGTGACTCACGGTTACGGGCTGACGGAAGCGACGGGGCCAGCATTGATATGCGAGTGGCAGAAGAATTGGGACCGGCTAGAGAAAAGGCAACAATCAGGGCTCAAAGCTCGTCAAGGGATAAGCATATTAACAATGGCGGACGTGGATGTGAAGGAGAAGACGACGATGAAGAGTGTGACTCGAGACGGCAAATCCATGGGGGAGATAGTGCTTAGAGGAAGTGGAATAATGAAAGGGTATTACAAGGACAGTGAAAATTCCTCAAAAGCTTTTGAAAATGGTTGGTTTTGGACTGGTGATGTTGGGGTAATACACCCAGACGGATATGTGGAGATTAAGGATAGATCAAAGGATGTGATTATATCGGGTGGAGAGAACATAAGTAGTGTTGAGGTTGAGTCGGTGCTGTATACGCATCCAGCGGTGGCGGAGGCGGCTGTGGTGGCGATGCCTCACCCACGGTGGGGGGAGAGTCCTTGTGCTTTTGTAGCGTTGAAGAAGAAGAAGAATCTAGAAGTTGTTGTTGTTGAGGAAGGTGAGATTGTGGCTTATTGTAGGAAGAAGTTGCCGTCTTTTATGGTTCCGAAGGTGGTGAGGTTTATGGAGGAGTTGCCGAAGACGTCGACGGGGAAGATTCAGAAGTATGAATTGAGAGAGAAGGCCAAGGAATTCATAGCGTCCTCGTCGGAGATGATCAAGGATGGTTCGAAGTCCAAGTTGAATAGAAGCAATATTGGTGGATCAAATAGGCGGATTTTGGCTCAATCTCGTCTTTGAAGTTTAGAGTATTTGCAAATGGAAAATTTAAGTCAAGTTCGATCGATCTATGTACAGTGTGGGAAAACGAGTTTTTCTATTTCAATTTAAATAGAGCTGGCCAAAAAAAAGAAAAAGAAAGGAAAAAAAAAAGTGAACGCAATCTTAAGGTTTTTAGTTTCAAGTTTCAACTTTTTTTCTACGCTTGGTAGGATTATGGTGTTAAAATACTTATGAATTTTTACGTAAAGTTTGTTCACCACTATATACTCTTTGGAGGTGAAAAATACTTATGAACATTTGAAATATGAGTAAAAATATCAAAATTGTTAAATACTCCATCCGGTCCTAATTATAGGACAACACTTGAGAATTTGTTTAGGTCCTAATTATAAGACAACATTCTAATTTTTGTCAATTTCTTCCTATCCCTATTGATATGAATGAGTGATTATGTGAAATCAATAAGGTAGATGAAGTGCAAAATTTATATAAGGGCATTTTAAGAAAATGTGTAAAATAAACTAATTTAACCTCTATCCTCTTAATCCCTCTAAAATCGGTTAAATATGTCCTATAATTAGGATCGGAGGGAGTATAACTTAACATCATTACATATCATATAGGAAAATAGCATGACCCCAATACAAAAAGCAATGGTGTTATATTATATTCAACGATATAACATATGATGTTAAATGCAACTTGGGTAAAATTAAAGCTTACAGGTATTTTTGCATGTTAAGTTCTTAACCCATCTTAATAAGGAATGTGCTTCAATCAGCCTAAAAAAACCACCCATTCACCATACTAATGTTTCCACGTTGAGTTAAATTTCTTTTTTTTTTTTTAATAAAAAGGAAAAAAAAAAAACATAAAACCGATCTCAGTTTCAGTGACAACGATCGAGCTCTGCAACACCCAGTTTCAATTTATATAACTTATTAGAAAAAACTTTTTAACGTCTGAAGCATTTTGATACATTTTTTTTTGTTCCCTTTGATCAAGTCAAAATGCTTATAATATATAAATATATAATTATTTAAATTTATTTAAGAATTATTTTTTGTCTTAACTTAGCTTTTTCAAGACACGATAAAGTCTCTTAATGTTTTCAAAACATAAGTTATCGTTATCTCAGTGATATATACACACACACACACACATAAACGCGCGCGCCCCCTTGATCCTTTGCTAAGAGATTTTACATATGTTTTAGTCTTAGAAGTATTATCTACTAGCCCCCCCCCCCCTCCCAAATACATATAATTATGGAAATAGAAAATAGAGTACATCAATTTACCGAAAAATTATTGAAGAAAAATCATTTTTAAACATAATTTAAATATGGAAACAGCCTTATTTGTAGGAATAATGCTAAGTCCAATTATCCCTCAGGTCCAGCTAGTGAAAGCCTTGTGCATTAGACTACCATTTTCCTGTCTAGCTATGTGAAAATTGTTAAATGTTCTTTAAAAAAGGCCAGATGAAGCATTAAATAATTGTCTTGGGTTTGGCTAGAAATTAGACACTCCATGACGTTTCTAATAAGTCTGAATCCTTCTGATTATATATTTAATTAATTACGTGATTTATATAATATGATTAACTATATAGTTTGATTTGAGGAAAAAAAGATTGCTGACTGAATATATAAGAAACAAATAGAAAATGAATAATTTGAATTGTTGTATATTCCATGAAATTTTTGAGATTATTCGATGATGTGGGATGTGCTTTCTGTGGTCAAACTCTTTAAATTTTTGAGTTAATGAAGCATAATGATGATGGTGAGATGGGAGAAGGAATAGAATTAAGGCTTGTAAATTGTAATATTAGTTTGAGTGTGTATGTTTTTTATTTATTACTACCTTCGGTCTTAATTATAAAAACACTTTTGTAGTACAAATTACACTACAAAAATGTTCTTATAATTAGGATAGGAGGGAGTATATTAATATTATTATTGTTGCCTTGAAATGGGTCGTCTTCAACGAAATAATTTGGCAATTTCACAAAAATCGAAAGAGCTTAAGTTTTTGGACACTATTGATCATCGTAACATCACAACATGCCATGCGTTTAATTATAAGATACATATTGGTGACAGCTTTCCCTTCTTTTTTTTTTTTCGTAAGTCTTATGCTTAGCAAGCACACTTTCAAGCTCCATATCAGTTGACAGGAGCACGTGAAACCCTGTCATAGCTGAGAGGCTGGCTTTGGCCAGGTGATCCGCGACAGTATTTGCCCTTATTACTCTTTCTTTTTTTATTTGTTTATGCCGCTCACGTGTACATATATAATGGATCAATACCCTTAATAATTGTGATAGGACGAGCCACAATTTTTTTTTTTAATATATATATTGAATTTGATTTTTTTTTTCCCTGTGCTTTATATGTTTCTGCTAATTAGTACTATATCCAACAGGGAAGGCCTATACCACTCAAGTAGATTCCATAAATGGAAATGGGATTCATCATTTACATGAGTTTCATGCATCTTGGATAAAATAGGTGAACCGCAAGTTATTGAATGATGGCGTCTTTGGATTAGCAGTGATTGAAGTACTTTTTCCCCCCAATTTGACTTTTGTAAATGTAAGATAAGGTAAAAGTTATATTGTGTAATGTGATTTATGTTTGAATTAACATTTGAAAAAATCAGTTTGTGTAATACCCCAAAAATACGTATCATAATTTGGTAAGATTATACCTATAAAAAGTAGGTGAATATGTGATATCAAATAATAAGATATAATTATCTTATTTTCTAAGGAAAAATCTCTTGGAAATTAGAGAAATTAAGGGCCAAAGTGCCAAATGACCAAAATGCCCCTAAGGGACATAAATATTTAGGAAAATTGTGAAAAATCCTAAAAGTCAGTGAAATAATTATTTGAATAATGAGAGTATGTTATCTCTAATTAGGGTAATTTAATAAATTACAAACTTGGAGAAATTGAATAAAGATATTCAAAAAGTATTGTAATGACTATAATGCCCTCACAAATTCTAAAATACTGCAGAACACAGGGAAACAGAAATGTCAGTGTTATAATTATGAGGTAATGGGACATTCTAATTAAGAAAATTATCAACTAATGATAATAAAGTGATTAAGTAATTTCTAGCTAATTACTTAAGTCTGAGCAAAAGAAATTATGAAATAAATATGTAAAACTCAAAAATTAGTGGTAATTGGCTTAAAATTAGTAAAAATATATTTACTAATTAATTGAAAATTTTGGAGAAAAATAGTTGAGTTTAGGTATTTTTAAGCCTAAATACAAGAATGGACCAATTAGGTAATTTTGTGAAATTTTTGAAAAAATTAATTAAATAAATGATTTAAATAATTAATTAAATAAAAAAATAAATATTTATTATTATTTTTTGGGCCAGCCGAATCTTGCTCAAAAAAGTGGGATAATATTGAGTTAAAAATATTAGATAACTTAGGATAGAAGTTTTGGATTTTTATTATTTTAATATATAATTTATTAAGATGAATAGTAAACTAATATTTAGGAAACGGATCCTATCTGGAGATCTAGGAATAGGAATTCCAAAGTCAAGGTAAAATATTGATCAGTGAGTTTTTACCTTCAAGTGGCCTCTTCCGGAAGTTAATTCCGAGACCGTTTATGCATTTTCCTAATAAGACGAAATAGGGAAAAATGCATATAGGCATATTTTTGGATATAAAGAAAATAAATTCTAACTCAATATCTAGGAATGAGTTTAAATTTATTTTGACATATTTGGAATCAGTGAATTTTTCTGGAGAAGATGATGTTTCCAAATGTGTTCTGAAACCGGACGCGTTCGGACACGTCTTTCGAGAAAGCTTCAACTGGACAGTTGGAGCCCTATATGGAATCAAAATTTAGGTTAACTTGGACATTTCTAGTAAGAGAGAATATGTCTTCAGAGTTGTAAATCCAGAATTTTGAGATTTCTCCGAAATTACGCGAATCGGGTACCGATCGGGAAATTGGTCTGGAAAGGGGCTGGGATGGACATATGTCATCATCCAATTGGCTCACCTTTGGCTTGGAGAAGGGGCAGCACGTTTTGGTGTGTTGTGTGGCCAAGAATCACTCTTCAAAATATTAAAGGGAAAATTACAACTTTGGACCCAAAATTTGAGAAGGGAAAATTACACTTTAGGACCCAAAATTTGCCTATATAAAGGCAAGAGTTCTCTTCATATTTCACACCATTTTCCCTTGTTTGGCTGAGCCTAGAGGGAGAAAGAAGAGAGAGAAGCTCTGGAGATTTTTGCAGCGAAGCCCTGGAAAATTGTTCGGAAGTCTTCAACGGGTAAGTCTTTAGTCTTTAGTCTTTAGTTCGGTAGTTAGTAGAATTGTTAGTTAGATTTAGGAAGTAGGTGACAAGATTCCTACAAATGTTTTGATCCTTGTTTGCGTTGAAAAAATATGCAGAGGTGTAAACATAGTAGGGATCGAGTCGCCGAAAAGTTGAAGCTTTCGCAAGATCCGATGAACGTTGGATCTCAGCTCTTACTATAGCATCACATCAAGGTCTGGAGAGAGAGACCATGGATGGAAGGTAAGAGTAAGCAGAGCAGACATCACACATGAAGATGAAGACCACGTGAAGACCGAGTAATAATCGGCCGATGAGATATAAAGTCATAATCAGATAATGTATTAATCTTTATGAACAGGCAGATACGCCACCATTATTGTTATAATCAGTTACTCAATGTTTTTATTCCGCCGATGCTCTACTCTGATGTTTTAAAAAAAAATTGGCTCTGAAATTGGGATGTTACAGTTTGATATACTGAAACTTGTTTGGATGATTAATGCAAAAAGTAAGTTTGGATGTAAAATGATTTAAAAGGATATGAATTTAATAAAAATAAAAATAAAATAGTTAATGTATTATTGGAAAAAAATGAAAATACTAAATTACTTAAATTTTAGGAAAAATTGGAAAAAAATCCCCCTTTAAGAATTTAATTGGTGAGAATGACCTCAATAAGAATATTGTCATTCTTCGTGTGTGTGTGTGTATATATATATATACTTACTTATTAGGTTATTCACGTCAATTAGAAATATGAGGGAGTTTTTCCCGATTTTCCTTAATTATTTTTTTTGATACTTTCATAAATAAGGATAAATTTGAAAAACAATCATTATTAACCTTTTATTAGACTTATATAATTAGGATCAAAAAGTTTATCTAGAAGTAAACTTATAATAGGAACCAGAATGTTATTTTAATAAAAGAATGTGAGACCCAGTATCTTTTCTTCATGATATATTTAATTTATTCTCTCCTCATGATAGAAACTTCTTTCTCTACATGGAGGAAAAATTAACACCATGAAATTTTAGCTTATGGCTTAAAATAGTGTTTTCTTCAAAAGCTCAAAAAAATATAGATCCAAACATTACAAAAAGCCGAAAAGTTGCGTTTGATGGCAGAGATGCCAGTTTGGGACTCCAAACGGTGATCTACTCACTCATATATATTAGATGTTTTTCAGAAGATATTTTATTTAATTACCTTCTGTTTCATCCAATTACACAAAAATAGAGTTTCAAATATACTCAATATATAGTTCTTATATTTCAGCCCAAGCATGGACCATGTAAGCAATTTTAGGAAAGTTGGAGAAAAGTTACATTAAAAATTTAACCGCTGAGAAGGACCTAAATAAGAGTGTTGGTACCTTGTGTGTACAAAATTCAGAGTATTAAATTCAGGTCACTCTCATCACCTGTTAAATTTATAATGTGGCGCTTCCCTCCAATTTTCCCTAATTTTTTTAAGAAAACTTTCATCACACGGGATCCTATAAATATAAATATTCTTGAAATATAAATGTTGATTTGAATAGAATTTAAGGAAAATCCTTTAAAGAGAACTTCAAAAATATCAAAATACAAAAAGGTTTAAGGGTCTAATTCGTTATTTTTTAAACTAAAAGGAAATGATAGAATTGTCCCTTGGAATTAATTATGAAAACTTTATATGAACTTGTGAAATCTTTATCATAATTTGTGAAACCCTTATTAGATCTTTATGAATTTTGATTTGCAATTTGTGAAATTCTTTAAGGAAGTTGTGATTTTTTTTTTTTGAGAACTTGTTAAAACCTTATTTGATACTGTGAATCAAAATTTACAACATGTGAAATTATTTTGAGAACTTATGAAAACTTTATACAAACTTGTGAAAATATTATCAGATCTTGTGAATTTACATTCACAACTTGTGAATTTCTTTTGAAAACTTGTGAAAACCTTATCTAAACTTGTGAAAACTTTTAATTTATTAGATCTTGTTAATTTTGATTTGCAACTTATGAAATTCTTATGAGAAATTGTGAAAACCTTTATCAAAACTTGTGAAATTGTGACTTCCTCTTTGTTTTTAATTTTTTTAAAATTGTTTTTACTCCTTATAATCTTTATTATAGGGAACTTTCAACTAATTCATATGAACTAATGAATAACAGTTAACTCAATTAATCTATTTTAAATTAATGAAAATCTCCAACTTTGCCTCATTAATGAGGTTTTGAATAAGATAAATAAAAAATACGAAGAACCACATTTTAAAGATTAATTACATAGATAATACTTATACAAAATGCCTTATAATAGGGATTAGAGGGAATATTTAGTATAGTTTGGAGCTTTGATCTATATGAATGCAACAAATTTTTTCAATAACATAATTCATGTTAATTGAGTTAATTAAACGCGATTATTATGTGCAGGAACTTGGATCATACTTTCATGAATACTTGGGCTTCCTATAAACTATGTTAATACTTTATTAAAGCTAGATAAAATTAAAAATGATCATAATAGAATAAAGAGATTCTCAATGCCCAATTCTCACAAAGTGTAAGTTGTAGTTCATCGAAAGAAATCACATGTGGAATGTTTATGAATAATGTGACTTATATATATGATTATTTGTTTTTGGGTGAAGACAAAGGCGTCATATTTATGAAATTGGAAAATATTATGAAATGCAGATGTTCATATCTCACAATATCTCTCATCATCTTTTATTATCCCATATCATTCTAAGTGATCTTTTAGTTATAATTAGAGAGTACGTAACTTCTAGTTAAATCTCATTTGTATTGTACTATTATCAGGGGCGGAGCTTGGGACAAAAATATGGGGGGGCAAATAGTGGTGGGAGATTCGGGGGTTTGAGGGCGGTGCCCCCGAAAATTTTTTTTAAGGAAAGTTTTAAATGCCAACGATACAATCTTAATGCATTTAAAACTTTCCTTAAAAAAAAAAAAATCGGGGGCGTTGCCCCTGAACCCTTACACTAATTATGCACCCATGAACTCTAAATCCTGGCTCCGCCACTGACTGTATGCATGTATGTAGTATGAGTATTGTATGCGTATATGTGGTTGATGATCTGTTGATATGTTGTGAGTATTGTTATGTGCTTTTGGGATACATGCACTCCGTGTGATACATTTACATGCACTCCGTGTGATACATCTATATGCACTCCGTGTGGTACATTTATATGCACTCCGTGTGATACTTCTACATGAACTCCGTGTGATACATCTCATTATAATTGTTAATGTGAATGACTGTGGTCTATATACGTATATGTGAATATGAGGTTAACTGCTACCTGAGATCCGGTGCGGATTTCAGCTCTTAACATAGCATCAGGGTCGGGAGGACCGAGGACCGAGGAAAGAGGGAAGCAGCAAGCTTAGAGATCCGGCTGAAGACTTTCTATTGTTGTTCTTTACTTTTGAAAACTCTCGATTACTGTACCGCTTTTGTAATTAGCCAGTGGGCATTTTGAATACATATATCAGTTACTCAATTGCTCCAATGCTCTACTCTGATGAAAACATTTTATATTGCTTTTGAAAAACGGGATGTTACATTAAGAGGTCTAGGGTTTGAGCTGCGGTAAAACTACTCGTAATTCGCCTTGTATGGAGTTACCACTGTCGGGAAGGTCGTCATTGCCACTGCAGAACCCGGAGTGTTTGCACACTTGCCACCATTTATGTATTAAAAAAAAAAGAATAGTTCCTATAAGCTAATGACCTTGTAGCCTAGTATGACATAAAGTTTCTTGTATGTGAAAGGTCAAGGTTAGATCGCCTTGTAATCTCAATTTCTGTGTGTATAATAGGCGCTAAGAACTTGTATATAATTAACGGGACAAAACTTAATCCTGAGACTGAAGGTGTCCTTCTCCGATTGAAAGAAGGTGATTACTACATCAGAATTGTGGAATGTCTGATGAGGCTACAAGGAGCCTAGAATTGGGGTCCTACAGACATAATCTTAAGAAGAGACTCAACTGAGACTCTTGAACTGATTTTGAATGAGGCTCCGGAGAGTCATGAAAATTGGGGTTGATATCTAAAATTAGAAGCATGATGCAACATTCCTGACAAGTAAAAATCCAACAGAGAAGTAGAGACGTCACGACAGATATTGATGCGAAAAGGGCTTTGGATAAAGTCATTGACTGCAAATTCTCAATCCAAAGTTGCTGATCGAGATTTTACCCTATGATGTTGGTTCCTAACTTTTCTTGTACTTAGATTTGCTTTTATATATTTCCGGTGTATACAAAAATAGGACAAAACTTAGTTCAAATTCTTTATATCAATTATATCAAATTCTCAAATCACACAACTATAAATCTTATTTTTGAAATGTTATCACTAACTATAAATCCACATGAAATACATATACACATTAAATACTTAATTCAACTGGTAAAGGGTTATACCAACTTAATTAACCAGAGGTCTTGAATTCAAACTCTGAGAATACAATAATGTTAAATACTTGGTGGTAAAGCTTTGCTGCCTTTGTGGATTCTACCCGGCTCAATCTGGATTAGTCTGGACCCTCGATAAATCCTTTGAGTTAAAATGAGGTAAGTCCATAATACTGGATGCTCCAACCCAAGAAAAAAAAGACATGACCATATGTGATGGAACAATTTGACATAATATATACAATAAACTTAAGTTTTTTCCAACTTGATATGAATGAAATACAGAAAATAAAATTATGAGGCAAAAGTGACCCTATCTTTTTGAGAGGGACAAATACGAAAATTATGAGATAGCATAAGGTTACATATTGAACTCCATCTCCCTACTCACCAGCTAATTAAAGGCGAGTGGGTGCACCAGCCGAGTAGGTAGTTAATTGGTGGTTTCCAATAATCAAATACGTCCCCCGTGACAACCCCCACATGAAAAATATCAATAAAATAAAATATAAATATGTCAAATTAAATTTTGACATTTAGATATTGATTAATTAAATAGATGAGAAATACTCATATATTTCAGGAGTGCCACATCATCTTAAGTTTGTTCAATCAAAATAGAAGAACTTAGCATATTTTAATTCTAATTGGCTTATTATTATGAATCAAATTAAGAGGTTTATTTTTCATGAAAAATAAAATAAAATATGAATTATTTCAGGTGAGTCATCAACTAACTATGATAAAAAAAATGCTAAGTTGCTGTATTTTTATTAAACAGGGTTCAGATGATGTGATTATATTCTTGGTATATGTATGTATTTTTCTGGCTAAAATTGGAGGTTGTCAAATATATTTAATTCGTTGTTAAAAAAAAATATTTAATTCGGGCTGAAATTTAATTAAAAAGAAATAAAAAATTTAACTTTTGTCAAATAAAAGGATAACAAAATAAATAAATAAAAAGATTGTGAATCTTTCAAAGCAATTAATTTAATATATCCCTCACGTACGAATTAGTGCTTGTCTAGCCAAGCATTGAGTATAAACTGATGCGTGGGGGAAGGGCAAAATCATCCGTGTGTGTTGATGACCTTTTGGCCCACATCTAACTACCAAGAAATTAGGTTAAACATATTTGAGAGAAGAGAAGAGAGAAGAAGAGAAAATGGTTTTGAAGGTGTTTGGGGCAGCTAACACAGCTTGCCCTCAGAGAGTCTTAGCTTGTTTCATCGAGAAAGGCGTCGACTTCGAGCTCATCCATGTCGATCTCAACCGCGGAGATCACAAGTCTCCTGACTTTCTTCTCCGTCAGGTTCTCTTCTTCTTCCACAAAGCTAGACATGTTTTCTCAGTACTTTACTATATATATATATATATATATATATATATATATATATATATATATATATATATTATTTATTTATTTATTTTGGTGCCCAAGTTTCAGACCATAAGTTTTGACTTTTCAAAAGGCAAAAAGGTTTAAGTTTTTATCAAATTCTATGGACCAATTTTTTAAATTAAATGAAAACCTTAAATTCCAAATCATGGGTTTTGGCTTCTCAAAAGACAAAAAAGTCTAGGTTTTTGTCAAATTCTTTGGACCAATATTTTAAATTGAATGCAACTTAAGTGACCAAAAACCAAAACGATGGCAAATTTAATAGATTAAAAATTATACTTACCTTATATACACACACACTTCCTCTAATCCTTAATTTATATAAGATCTACGGTAATTTGTAATTTATATTGTAAACTAGATGTTATATATATTAGTGAGAAGAGGCCATATTTATTAGAAGAAGGGTTAAGGTGAAGATTTGCCAACCAACTATTACCCGAGGAGTGTCTGACACAAACAATAATTGAGGGGACCAAAATTGCCACTCAACAATTTAAAAGTGAAAAAAACACCAAATAACTATTAAAAAAAACAACTATCACAATTAAGCTAAAATATGAGGCACTGGCGTACGACGATGGCGGAAACGATGGAGAAAAGAGCGGTTAAACTTTCTTGTTGGATAAGGCAAACACCAACAGAGATGAGACCCATGGTAGCAGGCGTTGTGGCAGCGGCGGTTGCTGCTTGTGACATCGGAGGGATGGAACCAGGGTGCAAGGTGCGTGCCGGTCGAAAGCTGTGGACTACTGGATGAGTTCAAGGGGGTGAGTGAAACACCCAACCACAATGGAAGCTTTGGAGACGCCGACGTTGCCGACACTGTGACCGTCAATGGAAGACGGAGATACCAAGACAGTGACAGGGTAATAGTTCGTTGGCGAAACTGGACCAAATTGTGTTTTTTTTTTTCACTTTTTAATTGTTGATTGACAATTTTGGTCCCTTCAATTATTATTTGTGCCAGACGCTCCTCATGTAATAGTTGGTTGGCAAATTTACACCTTAACCCTTAGAAGAAAGTCAGGACTCAGGAGTTGAGATCGATATGGATGAGCTCGAAGTCGATGCCTTTCTCGATGAGACAAGCTAAGTCTGTCAGAGGGCAAGCACTTATTCGTACATGAGGGATATATTAAATTAATTGATTTGAAAAATTCACAATCCTTTATTTTTATTTTGTTATCCTTTTATTTGTTAAAGTTAAATTTGTTATTTCTTTTTAATTAATTTTTAGCTCGAATTAAATATATTGGACAACCTCCAATTCTACCAGAAAAATACTTACCTACTCCAAAAGTGTAATCACATCATCCAAACCTTGCCTAATAAAAATATAACAACTTAACATTTTTTAATCATAGTTAACTGATGACTCATATAAAATAATTCATATTTTATTTTATTTTTATTTTTTAAAATAAACCTCTTAATTTGATTCATAATAATAAACCCCAACTATGATTAAAATATGCTAAGTTCTTCTATTTTGATTGAACAGACTTAAGATGATGTTGCACTTCTAAAATATACAAGTATTTCTCATCTGTTTACATAATCAGTATCTAAATCACCAAAATTTAATTTTCCAATATTTATATTTTATTATTTTGTTTAAAAAAAGGTTAATATTTTCATGTGTTCGTATTTTATTTATTTAATAAAAGAATCATAATAACAGTAATAGTAATAATAATAATAGTGACAATAATACCTAAACCATGGAAATGGACAAAGAGAAAAGCATGCATGCGCGCGCATATATAAAATTAGTTGCCATAGTGTCTATTATTTATTATATATATTCACAGAAAACTATTATGAAGAAATATTATTTACGTGAGGAAAATAACTTTTTAGATGGATTGAATTGAAATAAATTTATTCTATAATGTTAATTAGAAATGAAACTCGTAACTATTATCTTAAAAGAAAAGAGCTCCTACCATTCAAAATGTTGGTCCATTCTTATATATGTAATTCTAAAGCAAATTGCTCTGCTTTGACGGACGCTGGACAATGTTAGGAGTTCAACATGTAGAATTAGAGTTAATAATAAGAGATTCATTAAAAAAGAAGAAGAAGAGAGAGTTAATAATAAGAGGACAAATAAAGCATGAAATAAATGTCTGCTCACCACAGAACCTGAAATCGCCATCTTCCACCACCGGTACTTGTCCAAAGGGCAGCAACACAGAAAACCTTAATTAACTTCATATAAAAACATGAATATAGTACTACTACAATAACACTTAATACAAAAATCACACACGTATTGTTGTTTACGAGTTTATAATAAATATGACCTTTATTTTGTATTTCTAGTAGACCTGCTTGGAAAAAGCTTATGTAACTAGTTCTCACTGATTTATCTATGCGTGCAAGCGCATGAATATTGTGTTTGTGTTTGTGTTGTATGTGTACAATAATGTCAAGTGAATGTTTATGTGTGATAGTGTACATGTTCGAACACGGCCCAAATAACTTAGCCCAAGCCTGGCTAAGTTATGTTCTTTGTATTAGTTAGCATTCTGTTTGTATCGATTACCACTGTAACTGATTGTATTTAGTGTTAGTAGCTGTCATGTTATCAGCTTTACCATGTACAGATGCCTATATATGAATATATTAGTCTCAGTCATCTGTACGACACTGAACTCTTTTTCTCCAGATTCTTCCATTCTCAGATTTCTAATTTGGTATCAAAGTCATACGTCGAAATGGAAACCTCACCGTCTCCGTCGAGCATCCCTTCTTCTCCGGCTAACGCCACCTCCTCATCTTCAGTGATTCTCACTGGAAGTTCATCGTCGTCTGTTCAAACCAAATCCGTTCCACTCCTCAATAGCTTAAGTCAGTCAGGATCTATCAAACTTGACCGATCTAACTTTCTTCTATGGCGTTCACTTGTTCTCCCTGCTCTTCGCGGTCATCGCCTGGACGGATATGTCCTCGGCACAAAAATCGCTCCGTCAGAATTTGTTCCGGATGCGTCTAACCTAGATGTTGTCAATCCTGAGTTTGAAGATTGGCTCGCCACTGACCAAATTATTTTCAGCTGGCTCTTGAGCACCATGACCGCTGGTATTGCTTCTCAACTCCTTCATTGCACTAGCTCGTCGCAACTTTGGAAAGCTGTGACAGATCTCATGAGTGCACATTCACGATCTCGCGTCACTATGTACAAATATGACCTTCAACGAACTCGTAAAGGCTCGAGCACGATTGAGGAGTACCTATCCAAGATGAAAAGCCTTGCTGATAATCTTGCAATGGCAGGAAGTCCAATTTCTGAAACTGATTTAGTCACTCAAACGCTAGCAGGTCTCGATGCTGAGTACACTCCCATAGTTCTTTATCTCTCTGATAAAGACAATGTTACCTGGATTGATGTTCATTCTCGTCTTCTGACCTTCGAGAGGCATCTCGAACATCTCAGCAATGTTAATTCTGTAAGTCAGTCATTTGCTAATGTTGCTATTAAGCCTAATCCTTCGGCTGGTGGTTCTTTTGGCTCTCAGCAGACACAGTCTCAGCAGACACAGTCTCCTGGTGGAAGAGGCTGTGGTGGCCAACGATCTAATAGCAGTGGAAGAGGTCGTGGTGGTCGTTATCCTCACAACAAAATCACATGTCAACTATGTGGAAAGTCTGGTCATGGTGTACTCAAATGCTTCTATCGCTTTGATCGCTCCTTTGCTGGTCCAGATAAGTCCTCTGAACCTTCTGCCTACGTTGCTACACCACAAATGATTGAGGATCCCGATTGGTATATGGATAGTGGAGCTACCAATCACATCACTCATATTGACACTAAAGGAAACACAGATGCAGGTAATATTTTGGTTGGTAATGGTTCACAACTTAAAATTACTTGTTCTACCTCTGCAACTCTAGATCCTAAATCATCTAATCTGTCTATGAAACGAGTGTTAGTTGTCCCTGCAATCAAGAAAAATTTGGTCAGTGTTACTGAATTGACTAACGATAATGCTGTGGTTGTTGAGTTTGATTCCACTGATTGCATTGTGAAGGACAAAGCTACACACAAGGTTCTTCTGACAAGAAGGAAGAGTAATGGACTATACAAGCTTGATCGTGCTCCAAAGTTCACTGAGTATTCTGATTCTACTGTTCTGCTCTCGATCCTAGATACATGGCACCAAAAGCTAGGCCATGCCCACATATCTTGTTAAACAAGTCCTTAAAGCTTGTAATCTGTCTGTTCCTGTTGCTGATAAGCTTTCTTTTTGTAATTCTTGTCAATTTGGCAAATCTCATTTGTTGCCATTTAATAAATCTAGTTCACATGCCACTGGTGTTTTAGACCTTATACACACAGACCTTTGGGGTCCTGCACCTGTATCCTCTATTCACTCTTATATACATTTGCTTCCTTGATGATTGCACTCGTTTCTCCTGGATTTATCCCCTGCATAATAAGAGTGATGCCTTTGGTGCTTTCAAAAGTTTTAAAATCATGGTAGAAAATCAGTTTGACAGAAATATTAAAGTTCTACAAAGGGACTGGGGAGGTGAATTTAGGTCTTTCTCCAAATTTCTTGCTGAGTCTGGAATTCTTTTTCGTCATTCCTGTCCCCATACCTCTGCTCAAAATGGTCGTGTAGAGCGTAAACATCGCCATATTGTTGAAATGGGACTTAGTATGTTGGCACATGCTAGTATGCCTGTGAAATATTGGTGGGAAGCATTTGCTATGGCTGTTCATATCATTAATCGCATCCCTACTTCAGTTCTTCAGAAATCTCCTTATGAGGCTTTGTTCAATGTATTACCAGATTACTCTGCATTAAAAGTGTTTGGATGTTCCTGCTTCCCTTGCCTTCGCCCATACAACAAACATAAACTTCATTTTCGCTCTGAGAGATGCACGTTTCTGGGGTTCAGTGGTCAACACAAAGGGTTTCGCTGTTTAAGCTCTTCTGGGCGTCTCTATATTTCCAGACATGTAGTGTTTAATGAGCTAGACTTTCCTTTTGCAGATGCCTCTACTGATTTAGTTCAGGCTTCTCAATCATGTGAACTTGATGGTGTCGCCTCACTATTTTCAGCTCCTGCTCCCAGGTTCTCTGCCAATGGTTCCACTCATGACTCAATTTCTACCTCTTCTGATGCTTGTGATGGTACATCTTCTCAACTTCACTCCAAATCTGCTACTGTGACTTCTGGTTCGAATGATTCTGGTCAATCATCTTCTCCTGCTCAAGATTCTGGTCAGTCAGCCTCATCTACTTCTCCCAATCACAATTGTCATCAAATGGTGACACGCTCCAAAGTTGGAATACACAAGCACAAGTATCTGTTTGTTGGAGTTGCTACCTCTGATTCTGATCAGGTGCCAAGAACAGTTGCAGCGACACTTTCAATTCCAGCTTGGCGAACTGCTATGTTAACAGAATATAATGCTCTTATTCGCAACAACACTTGGGTTCTTGTTCCTCCTACTACTACACAACACGTAGTTGGCAATAAATGGATCTTCAAAAAGAAGTATAATCCAGATGGTTCCCTTGCAAAGTACAAACCGTGCCTTGTTGCTAAAGGTTACCTTCAAGAATCGGGGATTGATTTTGGTGACACCTTTAGTCCAGTAGCTAAGATGACCACCGTGAGAGTTCTTCTTACCCTTGCCTCTTGTTTCAATTGGGAAGTTAGGCAAGTTGACATCAACAATGCCTTTCTCAATGGATTGCTCACTGAAACTGTCTTCATGAAGCAGCCAGATGGTTTCCATGATAAGAGGTACCCTCACTATGTTTGCAAGTTGACAAAAGCCTTATATGGGCTTAAACAAGCTCCACGTGCTTGGTATGATCGTCTCCGCTCCACTCTCTTATCATGGAAATTTCAACACTGCAAGTCTGATTCTTCTCTGTTTTTTTACCAAGACAAGACTCAGATTTTACTTGTTTTAATCTACGTAGACGATATTCTTGTTACTGGTAGTAACTTAGCTAGTATTGTTCAATTCACTACAAAACTCAATGCTTTGTTTGCTTTGAAAGATCTTGGTGATGTCCATTATTTTCTTGGCTTTGAAATCACTAGGTATTCACGTGGTTTTCTCATTTCCCAGTCCAAGTATGTTACAGATCTGCTCTCTAAGTACGACATGCTCCATTGCACTCCCTGTCCTACGCCAATGGTCACTGGCAGAACTTTGGCTCTTCATGACAGTGATCCTTATGAACATCCTCAACAGTATCACAGCATTGTTGGTGCTTTACAATATCTGGTTAACTCTAGACCTGACATTAGCTATTCTGTCAGCAAGCTCAGTCAGTTTCTAAGTTCTCCTACCACGCTTCACTGGATTGCTGTCAAACGCCTTCTAAGATATCTCAAAGGTACAATATCTTATGGTATATTATTAAAACCCTCGCTTCCTTTGCAACTCACTGCTTACTCTGATGCTGATTGGGCTTCTTGCCCCGATGACCGTTGCTCCAGCAGTGGGTATTTTGTGTTTCTTGGAGACTCTCTTGTTTCTTGGTCATCAAAGAAACAACCCATTGTCTCTTGATCTTCTGCTGAATCAGAATACAGAGGTCTCTCCAATACTGCTGCTGAGCTGACTTGGATGCAGTCTCTGCTTTATGAATTACAATATTCGCTTTCATCTGCTCCTGTCATTTGGTGTGACAATGTCAGTGCTGCTGCTCTGGCCTCCAATCCAGTCTTTCATGCGCGCACTAAGCATATCAAGATTGATGCACATTTTGTTTGTGAGAAAGTGTTGTCTCAACAACTCACTGTTCAATATGTTCCTTCTGAAGATCAACTTGCTGATTGCCTTACCAAGCCACTTGGTACTTCTCAGTTTATTCATCTGCGTAACAAACTCGGCCTTGCTATTTCACCGCCTCGTTTGAAGGGGGATGATAGTGTACATGTCCGAACACGGCCCAAATAACTTAGCCCAAGCCCGGCTAAGTTATGTTCTTTGTATTAGTTAGCATTCTGTTTGTATCGATTACCACTGTAATTGATTGTATTTAGTGTTAACAGCTGTCATGTTATCAGCTTTACCATGTACAGATGCCTATATATGAATATATTAGTCTCAGTGATCTATACGACACTGAACTCTTTTTCTCCAGATTCTTCCATTCTCAGATTTCTAATTATGTGTGATGATTATTATAGTTTTTCTTTGGAAAAGAGATTAAGAGGAAAGTATGGTGGGAAGGACATAAAAGAAATAGGAGTTATTTTAGTGTGTGAGGGTTTGCTTTTGTTGTAGGATTTATGAACTTTAGTGTAAGATGTGTGTTTATTAGTTACAAAAGTATATAATTGTGGGATATATTCCCATTTGATGCCTTTGTTAAATATTGTAGCTTCTTAATCATTTATCAGCTAATGACATGATTAAGATATTTTTCTTCTGCTTTCTCTACTTTTTGTTTCCAAAAACAAAAAAATAATTTACCAACAATGTTACTCGTCGGATTTCAAAACATTTTCCCCATGTTCTTCTTGATCTATCGTACGTTAAACAAAAGTTAGGTTAGTTGGGTTATGATAGGTCAAAATATTGCTTTTTGATTCAAAGACAGCTTGTGTAATACCCGGATATTTATCTGGCATATTATAAATAAAAGTTGGATAATTCTGATAAGTGAAAATTCAATCTCCAGTCTTGTATAATTATAGCATATTTCTAAGTAGAATTTCTACAAGAAATTAGGGAATTTAAGGGTCAAAGAGCCAAAATGACCAAAATGCCCCTGGAAAGGGTAATCAACTTAGAAAATTTATGGAAAATCTTAAAAGACAGTAAAATGACCAAGTGAGTTAGGAGAGTATATAATCTCTAACTATTGTAATTTTATAAATTATGAAATTGGAGAAATTGTTGGGAAATACTCAAAAGTAATAAAAAGACCAAAATACCCTTGTAATTTCTAAAAATGCAAGAGGCATGAGAATACTAATGTTAATACCAAAGTATGAAGGTAATAAGGCATGGTAATTAAGAAAATTATCAAGAAGTGATAATGAAGTAATTAAGTAATATTGGGCTAATTACTTAAGCATAAGCAAAGGAAATTCAGTAATAATTATGTGAAGCTCAAAAATTAGTGGAAATTAGTGAAATATTAGTGCAAATGTATTTACTAATTAATTGGAAATTTTTATGAAAAATAGTTGAGTTTAGGTATTTTTAGGCCTAAATATAAGAATGGACCAATTAGAGAATTTTGGGGAATTTTTAATAAAAATTGAATTAAGTAATTAATTAAATAATTAAATAATTCATGAAAAAGATTTACAAATTCAAAAACATGCCCAGCCGAAAATTTGCCCAAAAATTTGAAGATAAGATCACATTTTAATATCTTGCAACTTGCATTATAATACTATTATAATTAATTAAAGTAAGAAAGAATGAATAGTAAACTAATATTTAGGAAACGGATCCTATCTAGAGATCTAGGAATAGGAATCCCAAGGTCAAGGTAAAATATTGATCAGTGAGTTTTTACCTTTAAGTGACCTCTTCCGGAAGTTAATTCCGAGGCTGTTTGTGCATTTTCCTAATAAAACAAAATAGGGAAAAATGCATATAAGCATAATTTTGGAAAAGAGGAAAATAAATTCTAACTCAACATTTAGGAATGGGTTTGAATTTGTTTAGACATATTTGGAATCGGTGAATTATTTGAAGAGATTGATATCTCCGAAATTGAATTCACACGGACGCGTTCGGACACGTTTTTCGAGAAAACTTCAATTGGATTTGTTGAGGCCTACATGGAATCAAAATTTAGGTTAACTTGGACATTTCTACTAAGTGAGAACATGTTTTCAAAGTTGTAAATCCAGAATTTTGAGATTTCTCCAAAATCACGCGAATCGGGTACCGATCGGGGAAAACGGTTGGGCTAGGGCATAAAGCAAGCCTAGTCACCATTTTGGACCAACCAAGGGCTGCCACGTCAGCATGGAGGTCGGTCAAGAGGGGGAAAGCAAGGGCAAAAATCCTTTGGAAAAATTGGACATGAATAGTGCAAACAACTTTGAAAATTCCAACCTTGTCCCTCCAAAATCTCTATAAATAGATGCCATGCTCCTTCAAAATTCTGCACATCTTCTTTGAGCTCCTTTGGCCGAAAATCCTAGGGAGAGAAAGAAGAGAGAGAAGTTCTGGGCGGAAGCTCGCCGAAGTCTTCAACGGGTAAGTCTTTCGGGCTTTAGTCTTTAGTTTTTAGTTGGGTAGTTAGTAGAATTGTTAGTTAGATTTAGAAAGTAGGTGACAAGATTCCTACAAATGTTTTAGAGCCTTGTTTGCGTTGAAAAATATGCGAGAGGTGTAAACATAGTAGGGATCGAGTCGCTGAAAAGTTGTAGTTTTATAGCTCTTTTAAAGGTTAGGGGTAGTAATAGCCTTTAAATTTTGAGTATGATTGGGTATCATATGGGAGGGCTATTTTAGTCTTTATTTTCGAAAATCATAAATGCGTCGAAGTTCGCGAAATTTTGGGAAGAAAATAGCCTATGTAGCGGAAGCGGCGGCGAAATTCCGCCAAGTAGGGGTGTAGGGGCAAAATGGTAATTTTTACCTAAAATGCCAGTTATAATGTCAAATTACTAATGGAAGTGACATTATTCTCATAGGATATCTGAAACGTTGATTCTACTGTCGTTACGCTGCCGACGTGCCGCTGTAGGATTCTTGCACGTTTCTCCGTAGAAAGTACGTTTTCCGCCGGTAGTACCTAACGTTGCCAACGAAGGTACGGATGCGTACTGTAACACTAATCTTGTGCTTCTTAAATGCATATATGTCAATGATATGTTCGTAGACCGTTATACAGACAGTTATACGGGTTATAGTTTTGATAACACCGTTTTGTTTTCCTAGCGCGCTGTTTTGGCTAAGAATCCAAATGCTCTTTCGCTCTATTTCTCCACTCTGATTGCTTGTTTGAAAAAAAAAAATTTCCGTATTTCAAACATGGGGTGTTACATTTTATGGTATCAGAGCAATTTTTCTGGCAAGTGTTTAACTATGTTACCACGGACAGTTTGGTGCCGAAGGCAAGGCTAGTCTACGTGGGTGTGCCATAAGTCACTGCTAACCCGGTGAGCCCCCATGGTAGACACTTACCTGGCCATTCTGTTCGGATAACGGAGTTAGGTTCTTAAGCCTTTTGACTTTGAGCACTTTTTGAAAATGAGTACTGATACGACCATTGGTGTAAATGTGTAAAGATGAACAGGGATAATGGCTAGTATGCCTTTAGAGCCGGAGAAACCTGTCAGATCAGATCATTCATCTGATGATGACAACCGTAAGTATTCCCACTGTTAAGCCGTCAGACGATTCGAGAGTGAATCTTTCTATGAACCCAACATCCTAGACAAGTTCTAGCTACGAACAGAACGCTGATAAGCACTATACGATCAAAGCATTGGATGGCGGAACAACGCAAAGAAGACTATTAGAAGAGCGTACTCCGATATGAAGATATGAATTACGAACGCGAATGATTTTAACCACTGGTCATAAACCAGCTGGATGATGTAGTATACGTTTGCATGTGCATTACATCTAATATAAAAATATATAGGTTTTGATGCCACGTGATGTGTTATTTTCTGACACATATATCTGTTATTTAATTAAAGGAAAGAGATAAACATGGCAATACTAAGAGGTGCCGGTGCACCAAGAGGCCGAGGCCGTGGTCAAGGCCGAGGTAGAGGAAGAGGCAGACAACCTCAGGATGAAAGAAACAATGAACCAAATCAACCCGGACGTGATGAAATTGAAGATATGCGTAGAACTCTACAGGAACAAAGAGTTCTGATTGATGCTCTTCTGGCAAGGCAGAACCAACAAGACCAGGAGGCACAAAGACAAGACGCACAAAGAACTTGAGGATGAACAAGAACATGAAGAAGATGACCACAATGATGATGAAGAAGAGTATGATGACAATGACAATGAGGAAGAACCCGAGGGTCCGAGAGATCCCAATCACCACCTGAGCACGGACAAAGAGAGAGGACTACTGTAAACTGGGTAAACCAGTTCTGCAAGTTGAAACCACCTGGTTTCCGAGGTAGGAGTGAGCTAGCTGAGGATTGGCTTCTGAGTCTTGAGAAGATTTTTGAAGTCATGGAATGCCCTGGAAATCGGATGGCCCAGCTAGCAATTTACAAGCTTGAGGGAGATGCTCACAGATGGTGGAAGAGCGTTTCCACAACTCGCCCATCCCGTTACGTGGGAGATGTTCCTTGAGCAGATTCAATGAACAATACTTTCCTCCATCAACACAGTAATTAAAGAAGAAGAATTCCTGCAGATCAAGCAAGGAGCTGAGGAGTCTTTCGACGACTACTTCGCCCGTTTTACCAACCTGTCGGTATTCATCATACACGAAAATCTACAAGAATGAGAGCTGGAAGGCTAACCGACCGGTAACCGGGCTGAAATATGATATAAGGGCAAGGTTAGTGTCTCAGCAATTTCCGAAGATGGCCAAAGCAGTGGAATCTGCGGGATGACAGAGCGCAACTTGAAGGAATTGCGCAAATCCCGGCCGGGACGGAAATAATTCAAGTCGCGGTGGTTCCAACCGCGGAGGTTCCTCACGAAGAGGAAGGCACCTTGGAACAACAACCGGGGTGGAAACAAGAGACCCTACCAACCGGGGCAACAAAATTACCCAGCAATAGGGATCCCGGACGTGTCCTAAATGCAAGAAGTACCATCCAGGAGCCAACTGTGATGGGAAACAAGTCTGCTTCAGGTGGCAGAAGCCTGGACACATTAGCCGAGATTGCCCCGAGAAGGCTGCAGAGGCGAGACCTCAGAACATTGGCCGAATCTTTGCATTGACAAACACAGAGGCCTCCCCGAGAGATGGTTCAAGGTACCATCTATCTCAATGGAAATCTACTTGAAGCATTGTATGACTCGGGTGCTAGTCACTCGTTTATTTCCTATGATTGTGCAAGTCGTTTAGGATTGCATGCCTGTAGATTGCCATTTGATCTTGTTGTATCTACACCGTTGGGTGTAAAGTCTTTAGCTTCTGATGCAAGTATGAATTGTACTGCTGTCGTGGATGGACGAGTTTCTAAAGTGGATCTTATACGTCTACCTCTTCACGGCATCGACGTCATATTCGGTCCCGAATGGTTAACGGCAAACGGGCGATGATCGACTGTGGCAAAAAGGAGATATCATTTGCCGGAGACAAGGTTGAAGTGAGCCTGAACTTTCTCTCCGCTACAGAAGCTGATCGGTGCGTGAAGCAAGGATGTCATGCTTTCATGGTATTCTTTTCAGTCAAAGCTGAAGCTGACCTTTCACTTCAGGACATTCCCGTGGTGAATGATTTTCTGATGTATTTCCGGAGGTCTTACCGAGTTACCTCCTATCCGAGAAGTGGAGTTCAACATTGACTTGATGCACGGCACAGATCAATATCAAAGGCGCCGTATCGTATGGCTCCTAACGAGATGCGGGAGTTGAAGAAGCGGTTGGAAGAGCTTTTGAAGAAGGGGTTCATTCGACCTAGCGTTTCACCGTGGGGAGCCCCAAAGTGCTTTTGTAAAGAAGAAAGATGGAAGTTTCCGACTGCATCGACTACCGCGAACTCAACAAGGTGACTGTTAAAAACAAGTACCCACTTCCCCGGATTGATGATCTTTTGGATCGGTTGTGCAGTTCCACGCCTTTTCAAAGATTGATTTGCGTTCGGGATACCATCGGTTGCGAGTTAAGGATGGCGATGTTCCCAAGACGGCTTTCGAGACCGGATATGGGCATTATGAATTCCTTGTGATGCCCTTCGGATTAACAAATGCACTGCGGTATTCATGGATTACATGAACCGTATCTTCCGACAACACCTAGACCAATTTGTGGTGGTGTTCATCGACGACATCTTGATATATTCTAAGAGCAAAGAAGAGCACGAAGAACATCTGCGAAAGGTGTTAGGCATACTCAGGGAGAAGCAACTTTATGCTAAGGCGAGCAAATGCGAATTTTGGCCGCCTAAGTGAAATTTTTGGGCCATGTTATATCTAGCGGCGGAGTTGCAGTTGATCCTAGCAAAGTGGAAGCGCTTACGGGTGGAAACGGCCGAGACCGTGACGGAGATCCGTAGTTTTCTTGGTCTCGGCGGGATACTACCGCAGATTTATACGGGATTTCTCACGTCTTGCCCTACCATTGACAAAGCTTACGAGGAAGAATCAACCCTTTATATGGGGAAATGATTGTGAGGAGAGCTTTCGAGTCCGAGGAGAGGTTGACTACAAAGACCGGTATTGATTATCCCGATCCGAGATGAGACCTATGTTGTCTACAGTGATGCCAGTGGGCAAGGATTGGGATGTGTCCTAATGCAGCAGGGCAGGGTGGTGGCCTATGCCTCTCGTCAGCTGAAACCTCACGAGTTAAACTATCCTACACACGATCTAGAGCTGGCGGCTATCGTGTTCGCTTTGAAGATATGGAGGCATTACCTGTACGGTGTAACCGTAGAAGTGTATTGTGACCACAAGAGTCTGAAATACTTGTTCGATCAACGAGAACTCAACATGAGACAACGCCGTTGGATGGAGCTGATTAAAGATTACACCCTGGAGATCAAGTATCATCCGGGTAAAGCAAACGTCGTTGCTGATGCTCTTAGTAGGAAGACGGTGCAGGTATCATACATGATGATACAAGAGCAGAAACTATTGGAAGACTTCAGAGACCTGAATCTATCCAATCAAATCTGCATGGGTCTGCACGCACCAGTTGATGCCTATCTTGCTACACTTCTTGCAAGTCAAGGGGAGTATGATCTGAGAGATGAAGTGGAGAAAGCTCAGAAGCAAGATGATTGGGCAAAAGAGATACGTGAGAAGATCACTCGAGGTGAGACCCAAGACTATGACCTATCACGTAGTGGTTTGGTCAGGTATAAACAGCGAGTTTACATACCGCCAGTTGATGAATTAAAGCGGTCGATAATGGATGAAGCTCATAAGAGTAAGTACACTCTACATCCAGGCATGGTCAAGATGTACCAGAGTATGAAATCCGAACTTTGGTGGCCCGGAATGAAGAAAGACGTTGCAGAATACGTGGCCAAGTGCTTGACCTGTCAGAAAGTGAAGATTGAACACCGTCGACCCCCTGGTCTTTTGCAAGGACTAGAGCTGCCGGAATGGAAATGGGAGAACATAACCATGGATTTTGTGGTAGGTCTGCCCAAAATCAGAAATCATGATACAATTTGGGTAGTTGTTGACAGATTAACCAAGTCAGCACACTTTATTCCCATCAGCATCCACTATTCTCCGGAACGATTGGCGGAGATTTATATCAAAGAGATAGTGAGATTACATGGTGTTCCTAAGAGCATTGTCTCTGATCGTGATACACGATTCAAATCCCGTTTCTGGCAAGCTTTACATGAAGGTATGGGGACTAAGCTAAGGTTCGCCGGCTTATCACCCTCAAACCGACGGTCAATCCGAAAGAACCATACGACGCCGGAGGATATCTTTGCGAGCATGTGCCCCTGGATTTTAAAGGAAGTTGGGATCAACATCTTTCGCTAGCTGAATTTGCATATAACAACAGTTATCATGCTAGTATACAAATGGCCCCGTTTGAGGCATTGTATGGGCGGAAGTGTCAATCTGGACAGATTCGTCTGAAAAGCAATTACTTGGGCCGGATATGCTTGAGCAAACCTCTGAGCAGATCGCACTGATCAAGAAGAGACTCCTAGCAGCACATAGTAGACAAAAGAGCTATGCTGATAAAAGGAGGAGACCTCTAACGTTTTATGTCGGCGACCATGTATTTCTAAAGTTATCTCCGGTAACTGGTGTCGGCAGGACGCTCAAGAGGAAGAAACTCAGTCCACGGTACGTTGGACCATTCGAAATTTTGGCTAAGCGCGGAGAAGTAGCTTATCAGTTAGCCTTACCCCCGAACCTGAGTAATCTCCACGACGTTTTCCATGTGTCGCAATTGAAGAAGTACCAACCAGACAGTGATCATGTCATCGAGTATGAGGATGTCGAAGTACGGCATGATAATACCTTCATCGTTGAGCCAGAACAGATCATTGATCATAAGGAGAAGCGGCTCAGAAATAAAACTATTCTGATAGTGAAGGTGGTCTGGAAGGGTTTAACACCCGAAGAGGCAACATGGGAAACCGAGAGTGACATGAAGGAGAAGTACCCAGAGTTCATGTCCCGAAGTTTAGTTAGTATAGATTAAATTTCGAGGCGAAATTTTGTGTAAGGGGAGAAATGTAATACCGGATATTTATCTGGCATATTATAAATAAAAGTTGGATAATTCTGATAAGTGAAAATTCAATCTCCAGTCTTGTATAATTATAGCATATTTCTAAGTAGAATTTCTACAAGAAATTAGGGAATTTAAGGGTCAAAGAGCCAAAATGACCAAAATGCCCCTGGAAAGGGTAATCAACTTAGAAAATTTATGGAAAATCTTAAAAGACAGTAAAATGACCAAGTGAGTTAGGAGAGTATATAATCTCTAACTATTGTAATTTTATAAATTATGAAATTGGAGAAATTGTTGGGAAATACTCAAAAAGTAATAAAAGACCAAAATACCCTTGTAATTTCTAAAAATGCAAGAGGCATGAGAATACTAATGTTAATACCAAAGTATGAAGGTAATAAGGCATGGTAATTAAGAAAATTATCAAGAAGTGATAATGAAGTAATTAAGTAATATTGGGCTAATTACTTAAGCATAAGCAAAGGAAATTCAGTAATAATTATGTGAAGCTCAAAATTAGTGGAAATTAGTGAAATATTAGTGCAAATGTATTTACTAATTAATTGGAAATTTTTATGAAAAATAGTTGAGTTTAGGTATTTTTAGGCCTAAATATAAGAATGGACCAATTAGAGAATTTTGGGGAATTTTTAATAAAAATTGAATTAAGTAATTAATTAAATAATTAAATAATTCATGAAAAAGATTTACAAATTCAAAAACATGCCCAGCCGAAAATTTGCCCAAAAATTTGAAGATAAGATCACATTTTAATATCTTGCAACTTGCATTATAATACTATTATAATTAATTAAAGTAAGAAAGAATGAATAGTAAACTAATATTTAGGAAACGGATCCTATCTAGAGATCTAGGAATAGGAATCCCAAGGTCAAGGTAAAATATTGATCAGTGAGTTTTTACCTTTAAGTGACCTCTTCCTAAGTTAATTAGAAGTAGTTTGTGCATTTTCCTAATAAAACAAAATAGGGAAAAATGCATATAAGCATAATTTTGGAAAAGAGGAAAATAAATTCTAACTCAACATTTAGGAATGGGTTTGAATTTGTTTAGACATATTTGGAATCAGTGAATTATTTCGAAGAGATTGATATCTCCGAAAACGAATTCCGACACCGGACGCGTTCGGACACGTTTTTCGAGAAAACTTCAACTGGACTGTTGGAGGCCTACATGGAATCAAAATTTAGGTTAACTTGGACATTTCTACTAAGTGAGAACATGTTTTCAAAGTTGTAAATCCAGAATTTTGAGATTTCTCCAAAATCACGCGAATCGGGTACCGATCGGGGAAAACGGTTGGGCTAGGGCATAAAGCAAGCCTAGTCACCATTTTGGACCAACCAAGGGCTGCCACGTCAGCATGGAGGTCGGTCAAGAGGGGGAAAAGCAAGGGCAAAAATCCTTTGGAAAAATTGGACATGAATAGTGCAAACAACTTTGAAAATTCCAACCTTGTCCCTCCAAAATCTCTATAAATAGATGCCATGCTCCTTCAAAATTCTGCACATCTTCTTTGAGCTCCTTTGGCCGAAAATCCTAGGGAGAGAAAGAAGAGAGAGAAGTTACGGGCGGAAGCTCTGCCGAAGTCTTCAACGGGTAAGTCTTTCGGGCTTTAGTCTTTAGTTTTTAGTTTAGTAGTTAGTAGAATTGTTAGTTAGATTTAGAAAGTAGGTGACAAGATTCCTACAAATGTTTTAGAGCCTTGTTTGCGTTGAAAAATATGCGGAGGTGTAAACATAGTAGGGATCGAGTCGCTGAAAAGTTGTAGTTTTTATAGCTCTTTTAAAGGTTAGGGGTAGTAATAGCCTTTAAATTTTGAGTATGATTGGGTATCATATGGGAGGGCTATTTTAGTCTTTATTTTCGAAAATCATAAATGCGTCGAAGTTCGCGAAATTTTGGGAAGAAAATAGCCTATGTAGCGAAGCGCGCGAAATTCCGCCAAGTAGGGGTGTAGGGGCAAAATGGTAATTTTTACCTAAAATGCCGATTATAATGTCAAATTACTAATGGAAGTGACATTATTCTCATAGGATATCTGAAACGTTGATTCTCGCTGCCGTTACGCCCGACGTGCCATTGTAGGATTCTTGCACGTTTCTCCGTAGAAAGTACGTTTTCCGCCAGTAGTACCTAACGTTGCCAACGAAGGTACGGATGCGTCTTGTAACACTAATCTTGTGCTTCTTAAATGCATATATGTCAATGATATGTTCGTAGACCGTTATACGACGCTTATACGGGTTATAGTTTTGATAACACCGTTTTGTTTTCCTAGCGTTGAGGACACGACTGTACATCGTGGCACTGGTGAATAGTGCAGTGTTATTGTTGTTTTACATTGTGGGGCTTTCATACGCTTATTGCTTATGATTGTCGGCATAATGATCATACATCTGCTATATGCTTTTGTAGTGATATCTTGTTGTATTAGCTCTAGAAATATCATTGTCGTATCTTGTATTGTTTGGGTATGAGGTTAACCGTTACCTGAGATTCAATACGTTGAATTGAATCTCAGCTGTAGCTTCAGGGTCAGGAGGACCACGGTTCGTGGATCGAGGCAAGTGCCCGGAGTAGGCATGCAGCTGAAGACTGTTTCTATCTTTATCGCTTTACGCATTCCTTTCCGTTTTCTGTTTCTATCTGTTGTTCCTTTCTAAACATTAGGACTACTGTAATCTATGCAATGTTACACAATGGTTGCTGTTTTGGCTAAGAATCCAAATGCTCTTTCGCTCTATTTCTCCACTCTGATTGCTTGTTTGAAAAAAAAAAAAAATTCCGCATTTCAAACATGGGGTGTTACAGCTTGTGATCGATATCCTATAGCACTAGAATTCTCTGGAAAAAAAAGGGAAAATTGCACCTAGGTCCTGAGGAAGAGAAAATATAACTAAATGACCCATTGAAATCTCAAATTTGCAGTGAAGTTATGTGGGACATTTTTGTAATATATTTCAATTGTCAAAAGTCACAAATACCCCCTTGAATAAATAGAGAGGGAACAGAGGATTGTGTTAAACACAGAATATAGAATTGGCACGCAAAAAGCTCGGAACAATGGTTTCAGTGATGATAAAAGCTTACAAACAAAGGTACGAAATTGATGCCAACACCTTTATTATCTTTATTATTCCATTTGATTGATCTTTTCTATTGACCATTTGAACACATTTTGAGTTTTTCCCTAAAATATGAAAAAACAATCTTTTTTTTTTGGAATATTGATTGGGTCTGGGTGTGTGGGTATTAAAGTGATCACCTCCATTATCCTCCTTTATATTTGTAAACTATCAAGGCAGCCATAGTTAAATGCAATTTATAAGATGTGGTCATGGTTTCAATGTGTTTTGGTAGGGTTTAGTATGCTATGTTTTCAGGTTTAGTATACTCTGTTTTTGTATTGCAAGGGCTAAGGAATGAAGATGAGGGTAAAAGTTTTGTGGTTCCAACACCTGGTGTGAGAAAAGAAAAATATGTTGTTAATTGGTATAGCGATAGTTGTTAATATGTGTGATGAATTTGTTAATGACAACTGTAGGTCATATTTAAATGCTTTATATTTGTGGTTTAATGGTGTTTGGGAAGGGTTTCAAAATTTGCTATGTTTTTGGGTATTTTGGGCTCTTTTTACGCATTAAAAGTGTGAATTAATCAAGATGGGATGAAAGTTGTGTGGTTGGAAGTTCTAATGTACGAAGTCTTAATGTGTTGTTAATAGGAGTAGCGATATCTGTTAATATAGGTGGTAAACTTGTGAATGACAACTGTATTGTGTGGGTGGACAGTGATGATGGCTAGTGCGTCTGGGAAGAATCTACTATGTTTCCTTCATATAGGGGGAATGTTTGTAGTTAGTGGAGCCTGTGATATAACATATGTTGGGGGAAGGGTGAGTTCAAGATCCACTAAGGAAGGCATAAGTTATGAAGAGTTCAAAACAATGATATCCTCCATTGTGGGAAAATAGAGTAGTAGACTTGTTATGAAGTTCATATTGACATTTGATACAATTACATTTGTGGACCTACTAGATGATAAAGAAATTGAACATTTAATTAATTTCAGTGTAGAAAGTGAGCATATATATGTAGATGAAGGAGAAACTGAAGATGATAATACAATTGTAGTAAGGAATGATCCAAAGGATGAGCAATATGTGTAAGTTGTATTTCCTTATTGTACTTCTAATTTTTGTGCAAGTTTGATAACTTGTCAAAAGGTTGGGATGGACTATCAGACACTATGGGTTATGAAAATTTACCTTTATTGGCATGCGTAGTCCAAATGATGCCAACAGGAAGACCTCCGGGAAGGCCAAAGAAAAGAAGGATTGAATCTCAATTTAAAAAAAAAACGGGTTTATCATTGTGGCATGTGCAATGAGAATGGCCACATTACCAAGACTTGCAAGAATCCTAATCCAAGCTGATCAATGATGGTGAATTGGGTCTTTTGTACTTTGAAAATGTATCTCATACTTTTTTTTTTTTTTTTTGTAAATGTTATTAGATAGAAATACATACCATATGATTTTTGTGGACGCAAGGTCTGTGAATTTGTAGTTAGCATCTTGTAGATGCATTTGTAGATGTAAATAAATGTTAAATATAATAGGATACTGTATCCAAGTTTCATTTATGAAAATTTGTATTCTGATGTAAATTCGGTTGTCAATGTATCGACATGAATTTGTTAATGGACGAACCTAGACTTGTCAATATAAGCCCATGGACTTGTTAGTGCAATCTTCTGCACTTATTAATATATACTTAGCTATGTTTACATGTTGTGGTGAAAGTGCAATCAGGTTATGAAAAATTCATAATTTGTGTGGACATATTTATAGACTTCCTCTTTTATTGTAATTTAATATTAATTAAGTGGACATATTCACTACTACAAGATATAGAGTTTAATTCTCCAAAAAACGTCTACTTTTAAAAAAGAGAAGTACAAAATAAAGACGTTGGTATTTTTATAGAAATAATGGACATCATAAATACATTTGGTGTCTGTTTCAAAAAAAAAGGGACGCCAAAGCCCATACTTTTGACATTCCTTTTTTTTTTTTGAAGGGACGCCAAAACCCAATCATTTGGCTTCCCATTTTTTGAAAGGGACGCGCGTCCCTTTTCAAGAAAGAGACGCCAAAGAGTTCTTAGAACCTAGAGATTAGATTTAATGCTTTTCCTCTTCTCTCTTACGTGGTGTCCTTCTCTCGTCTTAGCGTTCCATCGTCCTCCTCGCTCTGACCAACACTTCCTTGCATCGTCCTCCTTGCTTTCTCTTAGTGAAGCATCACCTATAGAAGATGAGAGAGGACAAAACTAGTCTCAACCTCAGACTCTTCAAAATAAGGGCAGGCCTCGTAAGATAGTTGAGAAAATAGACGGCGGAGATCAACTGGGTGCTGGTGTGGACACTGCTGCAGAAGAAAGTTTGGAGAAGCCATTGATAGAGAAAAATAGAAGCAACCAGGAGTTAGAAGTGTAACACCCCAAATTTCATACTACTTATTGTGCCTGGTGTCACGTAGTATTTAGGAATACGACATTGACAAATCAGAGTAAAGCGAAATGTATAGCATGCACTAACGTTTGGACAATGAGTAACTGATATAAAATGCCCAGACATAAGCTGGTAAATTAAATATCTCGAAGGGATATTCATGTGATACAATTATCTGGAACTTGTATAATTAAAACTCTTGACATAGTAATTATAAAATCTTAAACCAAGCGTTAACTAGACTTGTGGCATAGAACCCAACACAGTTGATCAAACCTATTAACCATGTCAGTGTTTTGTCGAGTGGGAGTTTCTCTGTCTTTCACGATGACTAATTATTGAAACCACATTGACCAACCCTTCCTTAGTTTAAGCACCAAACAATTTGAAACAACTCTATCAGATTTATGCTAGAAACTATGCTCTAATGAACCTCTTCTGACATTCGCTCTGACCGGCGCCTCTTCATGTGCTCCATCCATCGGTGCCTCTTCACGGTTCCATCCACGTCGCCTTCTCAAATCCAGGTTCCTTTCCTGAACCTTTAGTCAGGGCTGAGATTCAATCGAATTGAATCTCAAGTAATAGTTAATCTCTATATCAAATATAAACAATATATGACAGATATTCATAACATTTCAGCAACAACAATACATAGCATACAACAAATGTAATATTAACAGTGTTTTCACTCACCAGTGCCACGAATCCACGTGTCCTCAATGCTAGAAAAACATACTTGCGGCATTATCATGATTATAACCTACACAAAGCTGAATGTAAACAAACACATGACCTCAGACCAAGTCCAAGTCACGGTGCATGACCTAAGACCTTGTCTTGTTAATGACTCTAATAAATCATTCAATCTTATACAGACATACAAGACATAGAAGATTATAGTTTCTGTACGTGAACGTACCTTCCACCGCGTATTTAGCAAAACGCCCGTCCTTAGAATCCGACTCCGGACTTCCCGAATATCTTATAATGTTATCGTTGGATTATTTCATTTTTCCATAACTTATATGATATTGTAATAAATATCATATCACTCTAGAATAATACCTAAAGGGTTAATTTTACCTCTTTTGATCTTTCTACCCTTGGAGGATTATTTATTCCACTTTTACCCTTACTTTTTCTCAAAAATGTAATTCTAGATTTTCTAGTAGGATTTTGCAACAACTTTGAAAAATCATACTTATTTCTAAACAAATAAAATTTGAGTGCTTCAAAAATCTCCATGACCCTTTACATGTCTATTTTCAAGGAAAAATATTCCTAGAAGCTTGAACATCACGGATCATTTCCAGGTTTAACGTTTTCAAACACTGTTCAGATTTTAATTCCAGAAACAAGGCTTAAATTCAACAAATTGTATCTCCTTGTGTATAACTCAAAATGTTACATATTTTATATATTTGGAAAGCCCTACATGTCTACTTTATTCATAGAACATTTTGTGATTTTTGAAGATCATTTCATACATAAAATAATAGCCACAACATTCGCTGCCAGCACAAAACTTACACTGGTATTTTTCCAAAATTTTATCATAATGATCTATTGATTCTAAAAAATTATTCCCCAACATATTTTTCACTCCATTTTTCGTTTTAAAAGAAATGGAGACTTCAAAACATGAAAGGAAATTTACTCTACCATTTTCTAGATTAAACTCGAGTCAGAGGTAAATGACTCGAGTATGTCTTCTGGTAAAATGAATTCTCCGTGTTCGTAAACTCTAAACCTCATTGACAAACTCATTAAACATATTTAGAGTTTACGAACACGGAGAATTTATTTTACCAGAAGACATACTCGAGTCATTTTCCTCTGACTCGAGTTGATTGACTCGATTCATACTCAATAGCCTCGAGTCACTGAAACATCTTTCTTAGAAAAATAGATTGATAAAATAGAGAAGAAGTTTCTGCAAACAAACTGACTCGAGTCAGATATGACTTGACTCAAGTCACAATCTTCAACTCAACATGTGAAGATCTCTCTGTAACTCTCTGACTTGAGTCATACAAAATATGCCTCGAGTCACATCATTTTCAAATGAAAAGGAGTCATCGGGTTTGGTTTTGAAAAAGACTTGGAAGTACACAATGACTTGTGTCATTAAGTGACTTAACTCGAGTCACATTTGATCGTTAGAAAAACATTTGAAAAAGCTAAGTTTGAAAAATATTCCATCAACTCGAGTCACACATATTTGACTAAAGTCAAATGCCTTTCATAAATCATTTTGCAAATACTGTAACTCGAGTCACATGTGACCAACTCAAGTTATATAAGATAAAAACTTATTTTGATTGGCTTCAGAATGCTTTGACTCAAGTTATATAGATTCTAACTCGAGTCATATTCTCATAAAGACTCCTGACAGTTGTTGAACCAAGTTATCTTTATCATAAAACTCTTTGACTTGAATCAATAACAATCTTTTGGATTTACAATTATCAGTTATTATCAAAACACATAGAGAACTAACACAGGGGAATATCACCATGAGGAGGTTGAACGTAGCTGGTTTGAATGCGTTGAATGGGCCACGTGTTGTAGTTCCGTGGAATGAGAAGACAGACCAGCTGATCAGGAACGGTGGTCACCTGTTCAACTGCTGGCTAACCGAGATGGGTGGGAATTGGTTATAGTTTCCCATACACTTTCGAGATTAAAAGCAAATTCTGATAGATCGGAAGAAAAAAGCGTTTGCAGAAGTTGTTACAATAATTAGATGCATTTAATTATTTTATATATATATGGTTAAATACCATTTTTGCCACGAAAGTATTGGCTAAGGGGCATTCAGCACCCGAAAGTTTTTTGGTATCATTTTTGCCCCGAAAGTTTACAAAAAGGAGCAAAAATGGCCCGAAAGTTTTTCTTAGAAGCAAATTTGCCTTGGAAGCTTTTTTTACGAGCAAATTTTTGTAAACTTCCGGGAAAAAATGATACAAAAAATGATCAATCCAATGGTCAAGATCAACCGATGGGTAAGAGTGCTACGTTTGTAAACTTCCGGGGCAAAAATGATACAAAAAAACTTCCAGGTGCTAGGTGCTCCAAAACTAAAACTTCCGTTGCAAAATTGGTATTTATCCCATATATATATATATATATATATATATATATATATAGTGCCTTTTGAATTACTTAATTAATCATTAAATTGTGATACAGAAGAAGTTTTCCATCTAGGACAACAGGAGGAGGTACGCACTCATAAAGATGGGGGACAATTGGAAGAACAAGAGGGGTTGTCTCTACCACTAGGTGAATAAGGATGGGATGATTACTCTAGATCAGCTGATGGCGAGCCTCCCAGACGGTGTCCCACCATTAGACTCGGCTAATTTTGTGCAATACAAGAGGAATCCAGAGAGCCAGATACATGTTTACTTAATTCTATCATTCTTAGTAATTATAAATTTTATAATTATTATTTAATGTTTCGTCTCCTATCCAAGCTCTTGCTCAGAGGAACACTCGGATCCGGGAGCAATAGAGGTCTACCATATGGCAAGATCCAAGAATTTGTTGTCACCTACAATGAGCTAGTATTTTTTAAACTTAAATTAATTTTAACTTTAAAATTATTAATTGTTTTATTTTTACTACAACAAGTTCATATTTTTAAAATTCTTTTAGGAGAGGAATGCTCAGGAGGAGAACCTACAGATAGACTATGAGGAGTTATTCACATATACCTATAGACATTGGGACGAGATGCCTACCTCTCAGTAAGCAAAGGATGCCATTGTAAGATATATACATAAAAAAGATATAATTTATGTAATTAATTTACGTTAGATAAAATTGTTTCATTAATGTCTTGTAAAATGCGACCGCTAGACCCAGATTACCTAGTCCTAGATAGAGATGTGAAAATCCCAGACCCCGGAGTCACAGTTGGTTTGAGCCAAGTTGAGCACTCCGAACGCTGTAGGGGTTCTAGGTCAGACGCTGTAGTTGAGCACTTCGAAGCCAATTTAATTATAATTAATGAATTGTTGGACTATTGTTTCCTTTTAGGTATATTTGAATATGTGATGATATTTTACATGAATGGAAGCATGGTTTATTGTACCTTAACTTTTAATTATATTATTAGTAATTGAATATAATTGTCACGATGGTTGCATTTGTATGAGTTTGAATAAGGAGGAATTTGTATGTTGAAATCTTTTACCACGTGTGATGCCATCACCCGGTGCACAATTGATGACACTTGTCACGACCCCTTCTTCCATGTTTTCCTTTAGCCAGGATTGCATTGGAGTAATGAGACATGTGACATCTCCTTATTTATGTGTTTTTAAGGAGGGGAGCTATAGTCTATACTTAAGCTTTACACCTTTGGCTGGGTGTATCTTAAGAATTAGTGAGCTTGGGGCAGTCCGGTCAAATAGAAGGGTTTCTGTTGGAATATGTGTTAGCCTATGGCTCCAGTCAACGGTATAAAAATGAACGGTGATATAAGGGTGGTGTCATATTGAAGAATTGTATATTACATGTTGTGATGAAAATATAGAGTTACATAATGATAATTAAATTTGCAATTGTTTTGTATGAGGATTATGATATATACAAATATATATGTGATCAATTATTTATTTAAATCATATGTGATTTTCTTATATATAGTAGAAACTTCCAGTAGTTACTGAGACGTGGAATCTCATATATATATATATATATATATATATATATATATATATATATATATATATATATATATATATATATATATATATATAAAAACATTTTCAAATTATTGTTTTAAGGAGTAAGGGAAGACATCTATGGAGTGAGCCTTAAAGGCTCCTTTGTGCTCCTTGAGCACATGTTATGTCGTTTTATTTATTATGACCCTAAGGTTTTGTTTGGGAGTTTGGAGGGGAGGGGAAGGAAGGGGATGCAAGGAAAGGGGAGGGGAGGGAAGTGAAATGGATGATATTTCCTCCCCTTATTTGGGAGTTGAAAAAATAGTAAGGGAGAAAGATGGAGGATTAATGAGTTATTTTTACCATTTTTTCATTTTCTTTAAAAATTAATATAATTATTATACTTTACAAATAAATTTATACTTTTATTAAAGTAGGGTTTAGAAGCAAAAATACACATGTGCTTTATTCTTGGGAGCGCCCAGCACCATATGGTTTTTTTGGGAGCAAAAATACACATGTGGTTACATTTTAGGAGCAAAAGTCACACCACCATTAAAATCTAGCCTGTTGTAAATATGACTTTTTCTGTTGTAAATGGCCAGATTTTAAATTTTGTTGTAAATACAGCACTTCCTGTTGTAAATATAGCATTTTTCTGTTGTAAATGACATTTCTATGTTCAAAATCCAGATGTTTAAATGTTGTTGTAAATATGACATTTTCTGTTATAAATATGGCCAGATTTTAAATTTTGTTGTAAATATAGCCCTTTTTTTTTTGTGTAAATGACCTTTCTATGTTCAAAATCCAGATGTTTAAATGTTGTTGTAAATATGACATTTTCTGTTGCAAATGCATCGTTAAGTTAGATTTTAACGGTGGAGTGATTTTTGCTTCTAAAATGTAACTGCATGTGTCTTTTTGCTCCAAAAAAAAGCATATGGTGTTGGGCGCTCCCGAAGGTAAAGCACATGTGTATTTTTGCTCCTTTACCCATTAAAGTATTTTTTTTTGTATTTTTATTTTTATATAATATTAAATGAAATAGTGGTAGGAGGGAAAGAAAAATGGAGAGGCTCATTTCCTACATTTCTGTCAAAAGTCATTCAAGTCATCCTCCGCATAAATATGTGGGCGTAATCTATTCAATTAACTTCTTTGTGAATTCTCGTCACTCGTCGTGCCACCTACTATTATAAACCTGCTCCAAAAATTCTAATAGAACCACCATGCTTTTATTCCATTTTATGACATCACCTAAACTCCGTACCTAGCTACCATCCCAATCAGGTCCATATTGAGAATTAATTGTGCTATATTAGATACAATTACATTTAAATATTTATATTTGTTTATAAATTTTTGAAATTTTGTAAGTTTTTTAAGATTGAACTCATTATCAAGCTTTAGGAGATTTATCATAAAAAATTAAAGCAATTACTATTTACTACTATCTTTAGTCATTAATATAATATATATTTGTGAAGTTGATTTTGATCCTAAATATAAGACATATTTGTTATATTTGTGTATATTTTCCTAATTTACGCTATTGATACTCCCTTAGCAGTAATTAAGGAGGAGGGAAATAAGGAAGATAACTGTAGTATTTTTACATGTCATATTAACCACACAATTAATTTCATTAATCTAATGAAATTATGTAAATATGTTTATATTAAGGATCGAAGGGAGTAGCATATTACAAAAATTACTACCACCTCCTGTTTTTAATATAAGATCATCATAGTTCAATTTACATTACAAACGAGATCTTATATTAAAACTTAGAAGTGGTGTTAATTATAAAGTAGTTATAATATAACAGTAACTTCACACACAACATAAAATATAACAATAACTTTTCCAAATCTTGGTTACAAGTCTAATAAGAATTTGATAAATGATAATAATTTTAATTCTTAGATTTTTTTTTAATTTTTCATAATTCTTAGAATTAATTATAAAGAGTTATCCAGGTGAACTTTTTTTTTTTTTTATAAGAGGTGAACTTTTTTTTTATATAAGTTATCCAGGTGAACTCATATAACCCATAAAGGAGTTGGGTTGATAAAATCTCAAAACTAATAAAAAAAAATGTTAAATATAGTCTGGCCCAACCCATTTCATCACATCTCATGGTGGGCTAATGTAGATGGATAGGATTGGCGAACATTCCCATTTTATAGTATTAAGATTTGGGCCTAATTTTGGTAGCCCAACTCATAAACGCAATTAGCTTAATGGGTTTTTCTCGGCTATTAATTCTTGGGTCCTGGTGTGGAACTAAATTTTGGGAGTTATATCAAAAAAATAAATAAATTGGGAGCTCAACGCTTCTTAACACACCCCATAAATTTCATATATATAGTCCACATAGAAGTTTGGGAAAATGACAATAAGGTCATAATTAAAAAAAATAATATCATAAAAGTTTCATAATTTATCAATGGTAGCTTCTTCATTTGTTAATGATTACTCATTTACTTGTTATTTGACAAGCTATTAGACTTTTCTAATATTTTTTTAAATTGGAACTTTGTTGTGATTTTCCCTAAAAGTTTTCATTTTTAAATATGTTAGATACAGGATCGACCCCAAGAATCGCAAAAAATTCACTTTCAAATACCAAAGTATAATTAGGGTGTGTTTGTCGAGTTAAAGTCGACCTTTTCAACCAAAACGAATCAGTTTAGCTTCAAAAATGGTGTTAGCATGATTCTGGAGACAAGTAGCTTTTTGTTTAAAAAGCTTCAATATCAGCATCTTACCAAAATGGTATGAAGATGCTAGCAAAGCCATTGTTAATCTGCCTTATCTCATTCTGACATTTTGTTTGTATAACACAGGTTTGCTAAGAAACAATATTTAGGATTTTTAGCAAGTCTTAGCCCTTTGCTTCATTGATAGTGGACTGTTCTATGGCTCTTGAAAACTCAATGTTTGTGTATGCTGGTTTTTCTCCCTTCATGTAATGTGATTTTAGGGTTAGTGATCATATGTGACTTCATCAAGTCCACGGGGTTAAAGGGATATTGCATAAGACTTCTCATTAGCCGCATTCAGATTATGTTTTTAGAGTGTATATTTTAAATTAGTATTATGATCAAGTATAACCTTGATGGAACTTCTGATTATTACAAGTGTTTGTTTCCATTGGCACCAACGCGTATAACCTCTCCTTTTGGGGAGAGGTTACAGGCTCAAACCTGTGTAAGTGTGGTTGTGTGAGTTTTTGTATGCTACTATAATCTGTGCTTAACATTTGATCCTTTAAAAAAGAATTTGTGTGACTACCAATTCCAATTTTCTTAGCGGCATAAGCTTCTTCATCAACTTCTTGTTGATGAATTGTTCACTTTGTGATGTTATACTACACTTCAATGATTTTTCAGGACGTGTATTGCTTGCACATGTTCTACTTATCAATCATCTTCTACTTTGTATTTGTGGCTAGACATGGTTTTCACCTTGTTACTGGAAGTAGAGTGTTGTATCCTTTTACCGCTAAAAGTGTTGTTTTAATTCAACTATCAGTTTGATTGATTGTTTTGTATCTCCTTTTATGTTTAGTCTTGTGAATTTTCTTAAAAGTTGTTATTTGATGTGTACCGTTGTTTTCCGTTATATATCTTTGTAGTCCTTTTTTTTTAATTTTTGTATTAACATTTTAAGTAAATATATTTAATCATTTTATTAAAAAAACAAGTAACTGTGTCCTTTTTTATTGTATTAAAATTTAGGGAGAATGATTTTTAGGTCTCAATTAAAAAAAAAAAATAATACATTGACAAGTCCCATAAGTTGTTAATAGTAATTGATTCACTTGTTAATCCTCCTTGTTCACTTATCAATGTGACTTTTTTGATATTATTTCTTAGTTGGGACCTAAAAGTTATTCTCCCAAAAATTCATATAAATATATTTAGTCATTTAATTAAAAAAAAAAAGCAACGACACTTTTTATCTTCTTGGAATTTTTGCGCCATTTTTCTAACTTCCAACTGATATGAAATCATATGACAACAACCAATTGAGAAGGCTGCAGGTAAAGTTAGGGAACCGGACCCAATACCATCTTCACATCTTGCAAGCTCAGACGCACAGTGAGATAGAGTGGCCCAGTGCACACTAGGTTCCATCAGGTAGGGTTTGGGGAGGGACAGATGTACACAAATTTATCCAATATAAGTGAAGAGGTTTCTTTCAGGATTTAAAATTGTGGCCTTTAGGCCACATAGCAGCAACTTTTACTGATTGTTGCTCTAAGGCTCACCATTGAACACTTTTGAGAGTTTTTTTTTTTTTGGGCGAATCGTTTCTGGATTATAACTAGAACCCCCCCCTTTTTATGGGTTCATCTTACATCAATAACTCGACCCCTACCACCTCTAGGTAGTTTTAGACAAGTTTTCTTTGAGGTGGATATATACCTGAATGCCATAGCTCGTAATATCTATCTTCCGGGGCATATGAGGATTCTTTCGTCATTTGAGGCATTAATTTACCTACTAAAATATCGCCCGTCTCTACCCAAGATCCCAGTCTCACAATTAATACACTTTCTGGTCTCTGACAAAAAACACGGACCCCATTTTGGTCCCTGACAAAAAAAAAAAGTCTTTTTTAATCCATAAAAAGGACGAATAAGGGTCGATTAGTGGACATTTTGATCCCTCACAAATTTCCAAAAGGTCATTTTTAGTCCCATAAAAAGGACGAATAAGAGTCGTTTTTTTGTCAGGGACCAAAATGAGGTCCGTGTTTTTTGTCAGGGATCAGAAAGGGTATTTACTCGGGTTTGGATGAAAAAAAGTGTGACTGAATTCGGTGAACCCACTCAAATCATGTTTACAAGGAATTTTAGTCTCTTCTATTTAACCCAACTATGATTGATAAATTTATGCGCCCTTTTTGCTAATTTGTAACTTTGACATGTTTCTTATGTCTATTTATGATTCAGTTTCTGAATACTGAAATTTGCCTCGTTGGTTAAGGGTTGCTGACACTGGCCCAGACAAGGAAGGGAAAACCTAACAAATACCACCCTAGTCTTATTTATAAGTTCAGTTTGACCAAATCTCACATATCAAAGAGAGGTAGTTGACACAATGATTATGGGATAAATGTTCAATATGATTGAATGTTTTTCAATTGTTTATTCTCTCTCTATCTTCATGGGTATAATTAATATGGGTAAAATTGTCACAATCTCATTTATTACTTAAAACTGGACTTATAAGTAGGACTAAATTTTTTAATCAAACTGAACTTATAAATTGGACTAGAGTGGTAAATGGCCAACAAGCTCTTAGAAGACAAGTGAAGGCCTGAAAAATTGTGCCCCTCCATTGAATTGAATTATACCAATGACATGTCATGGTTGAGATAACGACATATCTGAAAGGAATTCAATTAACCAAAATTTCCTCACTGTCATCAATTTGTGTATTGACACACCTAAAAACATAGGTAGAGCGACACGCTCAGCCCTTTTAAACCCTCATCTTTCAAGGGTCAGGTTTAAAAATTAGAGAAGTTAAATAAAATTGGCTCTGTAGATCCATCCCTACAAGGCCTCGGGTTTAAAGGGACTGGCCCTTTAGGCCCTGTTAATTTTTTTTTCTTAAATTTAATAAGAAGTTGGAAGAGATATCCCCACATTCGAATATTCATTGAAAATGAAAGTCAGCTTGCTCCTTATATTGCCAACCTTCTCATCACAAGTCACATGTACAGGGTCAATCTTGCCATAGAAATATTGTATAATAGTTTAAATTTAAAACTTAGGTATGCTTCTTAGGTTTTATGTGAGTTATTTATGGACACTAGTTTGTTTTTGATTACGAATTAGTAAATGTGTTTAATTGTTGGATGATTCGTGTTGTTTGGATATTAATGTTGACAACATTTATTTGATAAATTAAAACTTTAATTGTTGTAATTTACTAAATATATTTCTTCGAAAAAAAAAAGAGGAAAAATAGTTAAAATTAGGAATAGTAACTTTTGGGTCCTGTAGGGCCGGCCCTGGTGCTCTCGGGCCGGGCTTTGAAAAACATATGTTTTTTGTATCTCGGACCCTGTAGGGCCAAGTTGGCCCTGATTCCCAGCTCTAAATATAGATAAGCAAAGCTACTTGCACCACTTACATCTCTCATAATTAAGGTTCTGAAATCTGGACCGCCAATAAATCGGTGGAGGTACTGGATAAGGGTCCAAATGGCATTAATTAAAAAATATAATTTAATTAAAATAGGTAAAATATTCATATTTTAATAATAATAAATATTTTGTTAAACAATAAAAGTAATATAATTTTTTTGCCAATAAAAGTAATATTCATATTTATCAAGTCAAGGAAAAAATAACCAGAAATTAAAAATTAAAGGTACAAAGTACAAACTTAAAACTTCAAACCTCCAGCAAACCAATCTCTTCTTTCCCACCTCTACCGATGATGGACAGTTGTCATTATGTGAGGGTATGCAATGTGTTATTTTTTGAAACCTCCAGCAAACCAAACTTAAAACGAGTGTTTAATTGTTTTTTTAAAAAAAATTAAGAATCTAGGTTCTTTGCATGTGAGAAAAAGCAGTCCGATCTCTTCCTTTCCTTCACGACTTTTGCTCATAGTTCACAGGCTTGGGCTCAAACTGTCCAAGATTTTTTTCCACCAAACCAATCTCTTCCTTCCCTCCTCTAATTCTTTCTTGCTGCCGCTTGTGGACACAAAGAAGAAACCCCATGTAGCTAGGTTTACAATTTGGTAAGGGGTTGGTTTTGTGGTGTAGCTTCTTTTTTAGCAATGTCACTTGCTGGAGCCAGATATATAGATCTTCAAAGTGCTTACGGTGGTTGTGGCATCTCTTCTTCATTGATACCATCAATAAGGGTGGTTTCCCATTATTGGAGACCGTTAGCACTTAGATCTATCATCTTTCTCACTGGTCAACGAAACCTTCCCTCGTCGCCATCGCACAAATCCAAATCTCATCTTTCTTACTCATCTTCCCACGCCACCATCGCACAAATCCAGTTAAAAATCGAACCCAAATCTTCTTATACTACTCGATCTCTGTTTGTTTCTGCTTCTCCATCTATTTTTTTTTCATTGACTCGGTGGCTCGCTCAACTCAGTCGGTTCAGGCTGAGTTGGCGAGTTGACCCATAGTCACCGAGTCAACCTGGGTTTTCCCTAACTTGGATTGGTTTAATAACCTTGCTCATTATTGAACAATAGCTTTATGTAAATTTAGATGGGGCTAGATTAGATGTAATAGGATGCAACCGCTAGTAAAAATTGTGAGAACTTCTGGTGGTTGCGTAAAAAAACTTTCTCACTATTAATGAGCTAGACCTTCCTCTTCTATCAAGCCCGGCAATAAGACTCTATTTTGATTGATTCTGTTTTTGATCAGCAAGATTCTGTTTTTGATCAGCAAGATTCTGTTATAATATCTTTCTAAATTCCCATTGTCCTTGATTTTCTTCTTCCTCAAGCAAGTGGCCTTCTTTCATTCATCTTAAAGCTACAAAGCCCACTCAGCGTCTGGCCTAAGTTCCTGAAATTATCTTCTATATTTTTTTCAAGAAAAGATTAGTGTATAACATAAACACGATCCTCAGAGTTTCATTATTCAATTATGATGTGATGTTGTAGCATCGCTACAACATTGATCTAGCAATGACACGTTACTTGAAATACATCAGTTTTAAATCCTTCTTTTGCCTACATACAACATAACTTCTAAAATGTATCAATTCAGCTCTTCTAATCTTTATTTACAACTGTTCATGAGTTCTATAACAATTGATCATGTCCAAGGTATTTTAAACATCAAAATCTCAACAAAATCAATCATAAAACTTTGAAAATATATAGCAGAATTTGGACTTAACAACTAGCTCTCTCAATTTGTCCTACAACAACTATGCCGTATATATCACTAAGATCGATATTATCAACTTCCCAAGTTTACACAGTTTATATCCCTTGAGATAACTCTATTCCACACATTCCCTCAAACGCTCCCTTACCATATGCTTACTTCTACTTGAATGTTAAAAGGTTCACACTTAAAGTTGCCTAAATTTGCAAACTGCCAAGTGTGGATATGTAATCAAGCATACCTCTAACACATACCACAACCAACACATATCTATACCAGTACATATCTACACACATCTAACATCGGTGCATAGCCTCCCTGACATTGGAAATTTGTAGTGCCCTCAATGCAAATAGAAGAATTCGAAGAAACAGAGGGTACACCCGTGCAAAGGGAAAAATGAAAATACACAGAAGAAAAGTAGTGTTAAACCTAACGTGTGCGATGTGTCCAGCTAGCAAGCAATAGACAGATAAGAGTATGCAAATGCAAGCAAAATGCTATAGCAATGCAAGAACAACAAGCAAGGCTACTCTGTTAAAGAATGATAGAACTAGAAAGCAAAAGTAAAGACAAGGCAAGATACTAGAAACTTGCTACAACAACTCATTACATCCAAGCTATGTGAGTAACACAGCCAAGCAGCACAGAAAGCTCTTTTTTTATATAATGTTGCAGAGCAACAGAGATAAAACATAAGGAAAATAGAGAAAATAGAAAACAAAGGAGTCCAACTCCCCAACACGTTTTTCTAGAGGGGATTGTCTTTCCTTTTATATTCTGGGATCCTTGCACCACACGTCTAACTTGTCCATTAGTGACCTGGGCTTTCCTCTTTTGCCAGGCTCGGTGGGAAGATTCTGTCTTGATTGATTCTTGCTTTAATCAGCAAGATTTTGGTATGATATCTTTTCTAAATTCTCGCTGTCTTTGATTGTCTTCTTCTCAAGGAAGCGACCTTCTTTCATCTGTCTTTAGCTTTAAATCCCAATACACGTCTGGCTCTAGTTCCTAAAACTATCTTATGTATTTTTCTCAAGGAAATATCAATGTAGAACAGAAACACACTGCCGTAAATATTACTTAGTTATGATACGATGTTGTAGCATCGAGACAACATTGATCTTGCAATTATCAAAATTACATCAGTCTTAAGTCCTTTTTCTACCTATATGGAAGATAACTTCTAGAATGCATCAATTCAACTCTTTTAATCCTGATTTCCATATATTCATGAAATCTATCACAACTAATCATATCAACACATTTTAAGCTTGGAAATTCTATTCAAAACAGTTACAATATATAGTGAAAATATATAGCAGAATTAAGGCTTATCAACAGGGTGTTGGATTCTCCCAAAAAAGCTTACTTTAAGTGTTCAGGTAGAGGTTTGAGATCAAGGACTGGTGGCTCTTCAATGGAGGGTTTTGCTATTTGTTTTTTGTTCTATTCTAACTCCAATGATTCAAAAGGAATATTCTTTTTTTCGCTCATATATTTGTCTTCAATAGCGATTAATGATTCTGCAGAATCTTGTTGATCCTTATTTTCGACCAGAATCACATCAAAAAGGTCCCTACTGAAAGTCTGCTAGAATGTTTCTTGCACCAAGCCTTCAATGGTGTCAATAGTTGTGAGCATTCTTCAACATCATCAGGATACTGCATCACTTTCAGGATGTTAAAAGTCATTTGCTCATCATTGACCCTCATAGTTTGTTCACCCTTATGGACATCAATGAGAGTTCTTCTTGTTGCTAAAAATTGGCTTCCCAGAATAATAGGTAGCTCTTGGTTAGCTTCAAAATCCATTACAATGAAATCAACAGGGAAAATGAATTTGTCTACTTTGACCAAAACGTCTTCAATTTGTACTTCTGGGTAAACAACGGATCTGTTAGCGAGTTGAAGTGTTACTATGGTAGGTCTTGCTTTTCTTACAGCCAATTGTTAGAAAATTGACATAGGTATCAAATTGATGCTAGCTCCACAGTAATTCTTACCAATTGCACATGGAATGGTGAAACTTCTTGGATCTTTGAGTTCAATAGGAAGTTTATTAAGCATAATAGCACTACTTTCTTCAGTCAAGGCTATTGTTTCAAACTCACCAAGACTCATCTTTGACAGAATGTCCTTAATAAACTTTATATAACTTGGCATTTGTTTTAAGGCTTCTACTAAAGGAATATTGATATGCAATTGTTTCAAGATATCCATAAACCTATTGAATTGCTTCTCTTGACTTTGCTTTTGCAGTCTTTAGGGGAAAGGTGGTGGTGGTTTCACTATTTTTGAATTTTTTGTTATGTTGACCTTTGTTGTGGCCTTGTTGCAACATTGGTTGCTTCATCTGGTCTCTGCAAATCTGGTATATCGTGTTGTGGCATTGTTGTAGCATCAATTGTGTGATTTTGTTTCTGCAATTCTAGGGTGAACTGCTCTTCTTCAATTGGCCTTTTTACTGGCTTTTGTTGTTCAACGAACTTACCGCTCTTCAGTTCTATAGCTTTGATATGCTCTTTACCTTTTCTCTTAAGGACTTCAATATAACTAGGCAAGGAACTCGATGGCCTGTTATTCAAAGCTGTGGCAAGTTTCCTAATAAGTCATATTTCTGCCATATATTTCCCATGTGTTATGATTGCTTTGTATGATAATTCTGAGCTTTAATATATGCTATTCGACAAAATAATGTGGAATTTATGTACTTGTGGAAATAGGGGATAGATGTAGTAAGCTATAGTATTTTGAATACTATCTCGCATATAGGTAGAAGAAAAGGTTACATCTTAACACATTTTGAGATCGCGTAACAGAACTGATGTAATGCTACAGTATTGTGGATCTTTTTTTTGAATTAGTACCACAATGTCACCATAATGCTATAGAATTATAAGTGATTATCTGTTATGCGATATGTTACGCTAATCTTTTCTCGAGTTATTTTAGGTAATAGATACAAGTTATCAAGTTGGACGTTAAGACGACGGTTGATTTGATAGAGACAAAAATAGAAGATATGAAGAATCTCGTGTAATTAAAAAGGATCAATCAAGAAATCTTGGGAGTCAGGCCTAACAAAATAGGAAACTCCAGCTCACTAGACGTACGACGCGAAGGACATGGTTATAAAAGGAAGAAACGGCTAGACCTAAAAGCATCATGGAGTCATAAAGGGTTAGAGAGTCGAGAATACCGAGTACGAAATTGATACGACCTGACTCACGTTGAGAGATCAAGATTCATTGAGAGAGAGCTGCAGAAAAGACTTAATCCGTTCAAAAGTTAGACGGAGCTATAGAATACGTAGAGACATTGTGTGACAGGACGTTCCCTACACCATCGACTACTCCGACGACCTTCTCTGTTTTACTTTCCTTTCTTAATCTTTCCATGGGTTGCTCTACTATAATCTTGATTTTGTTTCCCTCATCAGTCATGAACTAATTTCCATTGGCTAAGTGATGATGAATTCTTAAGTTGTAGTATGAACCCAGTTTGCTAAGTTTTCAATTCAATAAATTCAGTTTGTTTAATTGTGATTTATCGTCTGGTATGTTAGTTGGCCACTAGTAGGCTAGATCAGTGACCTTGGCTTATTGGAAGGGAGTCAAGGTTAGAACTCTGTTGAACGGTATGTGCTGGGCGAGCTTGTGCAAGGCTCGATCTAAATTGTAGGCTACAAGTATGGGTCTACCTCATATAGCCAATACACCTAGTTTAAATTGACATTCTAAGATGGAAAATCACCATAAAAATTTGGGAGAAGTAGATAAAATGATGTACTTACATGATGCAGACGCTTCTACATAAGTTAGTAGTGGGTTAACTAAATAACGTTGTGATAGGAGTTTTGCCCTAACATTGCGGAAGCTGTGCAGTGAAATGTTGTAGCAATGCGTTAGATGCAAATTGGGGGGTTAATATGACTTAGGATGAAATCCGAGCTCTACCTATTTTAACTCTGATTTCTCTCAATCGAACTATAGATCATTTATTTGTTAGTAGTAATAGCCAAAACAATCACCAAAACTATTCACATCACGCAACTGTCACAAGGAAACTGGCTACATAATCGGTATTAACAGTCTTTGTGGGACAATACTCTATTTACTCTTTATTACTTGTTCGACTGGTTCACTTACCATAAGAGGATTTTGACCAATATTGCCCAACTTGATTTCCTTATTTCTCAGAGAAACCTACTGACTTTGAATGATAGCATCATTATTGGCCATGTACTCCTTAAGTAAGCCTTCAATAAATGATTGAGAAGGTGGTTCCATATTTGGCTGCTTTGCTTGCTGATTGAATCCAGGAAGATATTGAGGCTTATTAGGCTGTTATTCATGTTATAATTACCTACATAGTTGGAAGATTCTGGATTGGCCGTGCAGTTGGTAAATATATGCTCTCCTTCACAATATGCATAGGACAATGATGCAGGTTGTAGAAGTTGTGATCCAGTAGCTAGGTTCATGGATTTGATGATACTTGTGAGTGAGGAGACTTGAACAGTTAGAGCTGTCATGACATCTAATTCATGGACTCTAGCTACTGTTTTGGTTGATGACACCCTTATAGTTCACCATTGATAGTTGTTAATGGACATCCTTTCGAGAATTTCATAAGCTTCATTGTGGAATTTTCTCAAGAAGGCTACATTAGCTGAAGCGTTAACTATCTTCCTTGTTTGCATATTTAGACCATTATAGAAAGTCTCCATCTGTGTCCATGGCTTAATTCCATGTTGTGAACATTTCCTCAGTAATTCTTTGAATCTTTCCCATGTTGTAGGCTTGACATATCAATTGTGATAAAAAGCTGCTAATATGAAGAAGATGTAGAGGCGTTACGTGACAGACGCTACCCTGTGTCGTTGAAACCTTTCGACAATTTCTCTTCGTTTTAGTTTCATTCTTTATATTTCATGAATACCATTATGACAATCTCAGTTGTATTTTGCTCGTCTGCCATGAATTAACTCTTTTTTGGCTGAGCGACGATGGAACCTTGATTTGTAGTTCTGAACCGATTGCTAAGTATTAAATGATATAATTCAGTTTGTTTAATTGTATAATTAACGTTGGTCTTGTGCATTAGGTGGCCACTAATAAGCAAGAGTCGTGGTCTTAACTTACTAAAAAGAAGTTAAGGCTAGACCTTTACTAAATGTACAAAGTGTGTTGGAAGAATTGTGCAGATTCTCTCTAAACTTGTAAAGTACAAGAATGAGTTTACCTAACACAACTATACACCTAGTTTTGCATGTTATTCTAAGCCTGAAAATTTGCATAAGAATATGAGAGAAGTAGAGTCAAGAATAAATATACAGATTGCGGAAGCTTCTATATACAATATTGGTGGGTTAACTCAAGAACTTTGCTATAGCTTTATGGATGCAATTATAGCATTGTTGTACCATTACGATAAGGCAATCTAGGGAGAGTTGCAAATTAAGGGAAATTCTAAGCTTAGCTGATTTAAAATCTAATATCTCTCCATCATATTCATTCTCAAGACGTTTTATTAGCTTCTAGAATTAGTAGTCCACATAATACACTCATCTTTTTATTTTCTAATCACATAATTTTTGATCACTTTCTTGCTGCATAATTTGGCATTACAATCTCTGTGGGATGATACTCTACCTATTATTTTATTACATGTTCGACTAGTTCACTTAACATAAGGGAATTCAACCAACAACCATGCTTCAATGGTTCTCTCTTCTTCTAGTCTGAAGAAGACAACTTGGACAAGTCCTTGAAGACCATAGACTCTGGCATGTTTCCAAAGAATAACATGCCACTCATTGTATCTTTATGAATTGCTGCCAAAAATACTCCTAGGTTCTCGACTCTTACTACCTGAATAGTTTGATATTCACCGAGTTTTGTGAACCATTCACGTAAATTTCCAGTCATTCCAGAGACAAACTTTGTCAAAATTTGTTCAAGAGTGACTGAGGATTGAGTCATCTGTAAATCGATGAATGCTCCAAATTCATGGAGTATTTCTCACTACTTTTGTAGGGGAATGTCATCAAATGTACACCATGGTCCAAAGGAAGGTTTTCCTTCTGGATTTCTAACTCTTGGGAGTCTTTGAAAATGAAAGGAAATCACCAAGAGGGGGGTGAATTGGGGATTTTAAAATCTTTTGACTTAACCTTGCACCCAAGATGAAGCTGAAAGTAAAGAGATAGGGAAGAAGAGCTTGACACAGAAAGTTTATCCTGGTTCGGTCCTAACTCTTGACCTACGTCCAATCCCCGACTCTGGGTTTTTCAACTATCACTTAATTCGAGATACGGACTCGTACTCAAGGATTATCCTCTCTAGGATACATCCCCCTTACAAGTTGTAATCTGAAATCCCAATCTCCAAGTCCCCTTGACTTGAGATTATTACAATGATTGAATAATATATATAACAGCTCTCTCACAGAGTAGATATTGATAAACACTGAGGCTCTAAGTATCACAAACACAATACAGAAAGAAAACTGAAAGTATAAGTAACTATTGAGCTTGCTTTTCGTTTCGCTTGATTTCTTGTGTCTTTGAAGTTTGTAACTGTTCCATATATAGTGGCCAATTGTTATGTGACCGTTACTTCTCAATTCTGCATATTCTTCATTTGAAATTCAAGTTGTTGAGGATTATAGACGTTGGGTTCACAATCTTTCCTGAATTTCAGATGATTGATTTCCAGACGCGTGAATTCTTCTTCATTGTAGAGGTTCTGATTGTCGCGTGAAATCAATGCTGGTTGATCCAACTAATACCTGAAACTTTCTGGATTTAGAGTGGTTAAATATAGATATGAATCCTTTAAATGAATGTAATCAATTCTCATAGAAATGGTAAGTTTGTAGTTCAAACTAATCAGGATGAAATCAGTAACGATCATTTGTGTTGTCGACTAAAACTCGAGTTCGCCAAGTCAGGCTCGAGTTTGTAAGGCACTTTGAGTATCAGGTTCATCTTCTATGAGGAGCAAACTCTGGAGTTTGATGTAAACTCTGGAGTTTGTAAATTTTCTCATCATGTAAACTCGAGTTCATGAAGACAGGCTCGAGTTTGAAGCATCGCTGAGTATTTGTCGGGCGAGCACCTGAAATCATATTTCACAAACTAGGCAGGCTCGAGTCCATTAGTGATTAGGCTCGAGTTTAACACTATTCATGCCTAAAAGATTTAGTCATTCGAAAGTGTGGACTGGAGCTCAAATATGAACTCTGGAGTTTGTACATTTGCTTTACTCTCTTTCAATGACAGGGCTCGAGTTCATAATGTCAGGCTCGAGTTCGACTTTGTTTATATCAGGGCTTATCAGAGAGAACTGGAGGTTTGAGCATAAACTCTGGAGTTTGTAGATGAAGAAAAACTTGGAAGCTCTCTGCCAAGGGAAAAACTCGAGCTTGCAATAGCGAGTGCTCGAGTTTACAAGTTTTGTAAACTCTTCTTTGTTTGTCAAACCACGAGTAAACTCTACACAAGAATGTTAGGCTCGAGTTTTCATCAATTAACAATCATAGAAAATAAGCAAACTCTACACAAAATATAAACTCGTAGTTTAAAGAGATGGTTTTCAATTGGAAAACATTTCCCGCCGAGGCAAACTCGAGCATGTTTATACGGCTCGAGTTTACACATTTGTAAACTCTTAAGAACATACTATGGAGATTTAGGCTGGAGTTTAAATATTCAGCTCGAGTTCTACATGCCGAAATAGCCTCGATATGCTCTCTGTTAGCATCAAACTCGAGCTTGCCTATCTAGGCTCGAGTTTGGCGATGGCAGAATGTATTTGACTCATTTGGCTTATCAAAACATTCATACTTGTTTACAATTGTTATTAATCATCAAAACACATAGAGAACTAACAGTCTTGACTTCCCTATTTGATCTTCTTCTTTCGAAGATGGGTCTTCTACGATAAAAGACCTGTGATAAGTCTCATCTTGTTCTTCCATGGCAATAATAGACAGATTAGCATAATATTTCTCATCATTGGAAGTATTTTCTTCTTCCAAAGTGGAGGTGTTAGAAATGTCTATCTCAGCATTAGTTGATTTTGATGCATATGTTTCTTCTTCACAAGAGGTTGAAATTGATGATATAATAAGGAGTTCATCATCATTGGCCAAGAATCCAATCGTTCTTGATGGTTTTGTAGCTACACATTTTCCTTTATCTGAGGATCGTACAGATGTTTTTTGTGGAGAAGGTTGTGGATTATGAATCTTAAGTGATGGTTGAAGTGTTCTAGGTTAAACATAGGTGAAGGCAGGTCTTGTATAGGGTGCGGTTCTGGAAGCATATGGTTGTGAGGTTACTGGTTGACTTTCTATTTGGATATCGAAGAAGATATCACCTTCTTCTTAAATGGTTGTTTAGAGGTAGTTTCTCTCGGTTTTCGGCTAAAGGGTAGGTTGACCTAAGAATGGATTCATAATCAGGTTCTGTATAAGGAGGTTTATAGACTAGATAGGTTTTAGGCATAAAGGAATAAGGAGAAAACGGGTCTATAGTAAGTTTTGAATGAGGATGAGGTGGCTTAGATAGATCAGCTTCTATCTGTCATAGCTCCTTTCTAATTTTTGAAAGTTCTTGCTCTTTCCTTTGAAATTCAGGCCATAGTACCTATTATCTATGTATCTCTTTAAGTCTTCATCCAGCTTATTGAGCTCTGGGTAGAGAGCCTTTATGTAGACTCTGACTTCTTCTATCACCGCATAAGCTCGAAGAGTATGATTTTCAGCCTTACTTGTAAGATGATCAAGTTTTTCATCTATGTGATGCTAGACTTTGTTCTAGCTGACAACATTCTTGGTTTGTCAGTTTACCACTTATTCTGCTAGTGTAATATGTTTATAAGTTCCTTAAGGAGTTACCTCTGTTACAAGGATATAGGGTCTGGTGGTAACCATTGTGTAATACCCTAAAAATCCGTATCATAAATTAGTAAAATATACCTATTGAAAATAGTTGAATATGAGGTTCCAAATATTAAGTTATAATTATCTTATTTTCTAGGGAAAATACTATGGGAATTTAAGGAAATGAAGTGCCAAAACGGCTTAAAAATGCATTTTTAGGGTTATAAAATATCCTTAAAATATTATGATAAATTCTAAATGGCAGTAAAATAATTATTAAAAATTAGAAAGAATATTGTCCTTAATTTAGACAATTTAATAAATTATAACCTTGGAAAAATTAAAGGAGAAAAATCAAAAAGTATTGTGGGGGCCATAATTGACCCCATGATTTTTAATATTTTACATGGAGCATAAAATATCAATATCAATCCAATAGTTGTGAGATAATAATTAATTCTAATTAATAAAATTATCAACAATTAGTAAGTAATTGAATAAGTAATTATTGGCTAATTGTTTAGGAAATGAATAAGGTGAAGTATATGAATACTTAAAGGTTTAATTAGCAAATGAGATAATTACTAATTAAGTAATTAAAGCACATAATTAAGTGATTAAGAACGTTGAAAATTCAACAAAAAGGGCCATGAATTTTCGAAAATAAAAGAAAAGAAAAGGAAGAAAAAATGTTGTAGTGTGAACATGGAAGTGGTTTAAGGATATTTGAGGAAATGGAATATTCTATGGAATATTCTGTGAAAAAGCAAACAGGATAAATGACCACCGATAGAAAATAAATCCTAACTCAAAATCCTTGGATTAGGTTGCTAACAACTGGACATATTATGATTCAGTGTAATTTTGTCCAGAAGTTGACATTACCCGAAGCGATTTCCGTAACCGGCGGAAGGGTTAGGGAATAAGACGAAAATCTTCGGCAGGCAACAGAATACCCTGAATGGAATAAAAAATTTAGTTAACCAAGGTATTTTTAAAGAGGAAGAATAGACCTTTAGGGCTATGTTGCCGGTTTTCTGAGATTCATCAAGATTGCGCGATCAGAACATCGAACAGGGACTTTATCGGTAAGACAACTTCTAAGGCAAGTTGATGCCATCATGCATGACATCACTTCTTTGACAAATGGGGAGGGGGGGTCAGCCAAGGTGTGTGTGTGGAGGAGAAATGAGTTCAAAAATTGCATGGCCAAAATTGAAAGAAAGGATTTGGAAAATGACAAAAATGCCCTCACAAAATCTCTATAAATAGCAAGCACCTCCAAGCACAATTCTCACACCAAAGAGCTCTTGCTCATTTCGAAATCTTAGAGCAGCAAGGAGGGGAAGGAGTCCGGGGAATTTTGTAGCGAAGCGCTGAGTAAGTTCTTCGGTCCTTTGTCTTAAGCTTCGGTAGTTAGAGTAGAAATGCTAGTTTGATATTTAATCTTCCATGTATCATTAGATATCATGTTGTAGGGGTAATTAAGGTATTAATTTCGAAAATAATGTTGGAGGAAGAGTTATGGCAAAATTTTGGAAGATTAATGTCAAAGTAGCGAAGCTCTAGCGAAATTCCACCGATTAGGGGCATCAGGGGCAAAATGGTCATTTATGCCTAAAATTCCTGTTATGATGTCAAATGTTAATAGAATGTGATATTATCCTTATAGGATATCTGTAATCACAAACTGCTGTTGTACCGCTGTCGTACCGCTGTCCGTTTTCCGTCAGAAGTACCGATTATCGTCAACGAAGGTACGTCCGCGTACTGTAACACTAATCTGATGTTTATGGTATGCATGTATGTGCTAGGTGTATTGTATGTGGTAGTTGATAGCTCTGTGATATGTTTATGTACTGTTGATATGTTTACGTTTGCTATGGACGATATATCTGCATGCTTTTGGGCGATATATGTATGCATGCTTTTGGACGATATATGTATGCATGCTTTTGGGCTATGAGTGCACATATATTGTTGTTGATATGTTTGTCTGTAGTCCATATGTTGTATATGTAAATATGAGGTTAACCGTTACCTGAGATCCGGTGCGGATCTCAGCTCTTGATATAGCGTCAGGGTCGGGAGAACCAAGGACCAAGGAGAGAGGGAAGCAGCAAGCTTAGAGACCGGCTGAAGACTTTCTGTTGTTGTCTTTACTTTTGAAAACTCTCGGTTACTATACCGCTTCTGTAATTAGCCAATGGGCATTTTGAATATATATATCAGTTACTCTTCTGCTCCGATGCTCTACTATGATGAAAAAGTTTTATACTGCTTTTGAAAAAACGGGATATTACACATTGTTTGTTCATTTGTTCTTATTTGAAAAGGTGGAAAGTTTTCCTCATAGGAAAAGGTTGTACCATGGCAATATGGTACTGGGCGAGTACTCGACATTAATGGAGTTGCTAGAGTAACAGCTGGTAATTCGGCTTGTAGGAGTACACAAGCAGCTAGATCATAATGTCTCAATTCCTTAAGAAGCTTATACATGGTCATTTCTTTAGTTAGAACTTTGGGAATAGGCATGCGACTTTCAGCTTCGGGCCTTGATTATCTTTATCATTTCTTCGGTGATTAGTGTGAGACTAATATGACCTTTTGTTTTTCTTTTTGCGAATTCTTCTAGAACTAAAGTCTACCAATTCTTCATCATCTGAATGATCCCAAGTCGAAATTGGCACTCGAGTCCTGGATTGCACATGGGATAGTCAAAATCCTATATGAAATGTCTATTAACATGGGAGGCGAAGACTAGCTGGCCTTCCTTAGTGATGTGGTCTACTCGAGGTCCTTCCTTGATTTTGTAAACAAGAGTGATTGTCACAATCATCTTTCATGGTGGAAACGATGATCCTTCAGTTCTTGGTCTTTGGAAAACAAACCTAACTACACCATCAGGCATCCTCTACACAAAAGGTGGAGTAGTAGTATGTACGTCTACTAGAGTGGAGTGAAATTATTTTTTAAAATTATTGATCTACTCAAGGGGGAAAAATTCGGCAAGTTCTTCAGTTGGAATTTTATGGGGGATACTGATAATGGCAGGGTTATAGTCTTTATCTCGTAAACATATAGAGAGCATCATTTGTGGAGTTGGGAAAGTGGAGGTCTAGGGAATGATTCGGACTTTGTAAATCATCCGGTGATGCGGGGTGGCCATCATGGCTTCGGATCCTTATCTGCACCGGTGATTTAGATATGAACTTTCACCCATTGAGAGGTTATTCAATCGGAATTTTGATGCAGTGCATTACGGTGATGTAAGGTAGCCATCATGGCTTCTGGATCCTGATCTGCACTAGTGATTCGGTTATGAACTTTCAGCCGTTGAGAGGTTGTTCTGTCAGAAAGTTTGATGTTGAAATCAGGGGCTGTCGACATAATAACATTACTGTTGCTAAGAATAGTAAGGAGAGCACCAATCAAAGCATTCTAATAAGACTTGTAGGTGGTATCAAGGAGGGTTACCCTAGCAATGGCAGGGATACCTTTTCGTCCATGAAGGGTTAAGATGACACGAATAGCTCTAATATGAAGATGGGTGTAACCTTGATTAACATAGTGATCAATCAAAGGTTGTGGGATTTCCAGAGTAAAATATTGCTCTGCAGTGGTTGCATGCAGGGGCGGATCTTTTAAAGGACATAGGGGGGCCATGGCCCCCCCAAAAAAAAAAAATTTGTTTAGAAATTTTTTTATAAAAAATTTAATATAATGTAAAATTAAATTTTGGCCCCCTCAAATCCCCCCTCTTTTTATATATTTGAGGCTTATAATTCAAGTTGTATTCCATGTGGGGTCTTATATGATTTATGTTAATCTTGTCTTTTTTTTTTTTCTATATTTCATTCTAATTACCTGAAATTTTTAGCTTATCAATGTTTGTGGTGTATTTTTTTTATATTATTTCCTTTTTTTTATATTCTTTTATTTTTTTTAATGCATATAAAACTTCCCTTTAAAAAAAATTTTCGGGGGCGCTGCCCCTGAACCCCCAAATCCCCCTACCACTATTTGGCCCCCCAAATTTTTTTCTCAAGCTCCGCCACTGGTTGCATGCAAGCCACATTAGTTTAAGGAGAACTTTGGACAATTTCTTTTGCTGGAGAAAGATCTGGTAATAATATTTTGGATGGATCTGGTTAGAGATCTTTGCCGCTGGTAGAGGTAAGGGCTAACTAATGGTAGTTCTGTAGAATTTATACGGGCATCTTCTGGAAGATGGGTGAACTCAACTAAGTTATCTATTTTTTGGGCTAAAGTACGACGAAAGGAAGAGGGAATTTTATCAAGGGAAAGGGTGGTCATTGTGGCTTTTGGATCCTAATTAATCTGCACCAATGATTTGGATCTGAAATTTCAGCCGTTGAGAGTGATATTGCTTAAGATGTGATATTTTTTATTATCCAACAACCAAGTGTTTGGATTTTCTCAGTAAGGTACCAAATACCCTTATATACGTACACCAAAATAAATTATGAAATTGAAAGGATGATAATAGTATATTTTGAGATAACCATGATTTTAAACATATAATTGAGATTGGCATGTATGAGTGCTTGGTAACTTACCATATAATCATGATTGAGTTTATAATTTGGCATATATAGGGATGTTTTGTTTTAAGTTTTAAGCAAAGCAATATTCTTTATAGGGTTAATTCTACTGTTAGTCCATATAATTTTGATCTATTTAGTTTTAAATAAGCAATTATAGTCCATATAGTTTCATAAAAATCTTGTCTAAGGTTAACAAATGGTCCTTATACTTTTAACGAGTCTTGGTTTTATCCTTATACTTAAATTCAAACCCAATCTTTCTAAAACTATAAAAACCAAAACTAATAATTTGATACTACAAGGACCAAAACTAAAAATTGATTAATGGGTAAGGATTAAGAACAATATTAAGCCTTGTTTGTATAAATTTTTTTAGAATTTGATTTCTAAAGAGCTTTCCATATGTTTGCGTAAAAAGACACGAGAGTTAAACACGCAAATTAATTCAACAGTTGACATTTGCGTCTTTTTTTTTTTTTTTTTTTTTAAGGAAAAAAAAAAGAGAAATATGGATGTGGTCGAATGTATGACACGTGTAAAGAATAAGATACTTAGAGATTTACTTGCCCGTGCGTAGTCCACTCACCATGCATATTTGCGTGGCTCAGACGAAGTTTGCTTCTCTCATTATTAGAATTTAGGACTAATTTAAAGCATATTTCTTTGTCATAATTTAAAAAAAAAAAAAATCAAGTCATATAATTTCCATATATAATAATGTCTCAACATGCATGTTTAGACCATGAACTATATACACTTGCACTTATTAATGAATGTTTCGAGACAGACCACTATTCAAAATCTATTCATGCATGTTTATGATACTAACACATGCTTAAAAATGAATTCCAGTCATTATTTACAGGGCTAAAGTGTAAAAATAATCATTAAATTATACTAAGTAATCATATATTATTATTTTTTTAGTATAAAAGTAACTATAAACATTACAAAAGAAGGCAAAAGTAACACTGATATTAAGTAACTGTCAAATGCCCGGTTTTAATTAACTTCTTAAAATGCATTGTCAAGTTTGCCCTTTTTTCTAATCTTTATAGTTAATTTGCTCTCAAAAAAATTTATAGTTACTTTTACATATAGGATGTCTCCCCTCAGCGTATTGACCAACTCCAAGATCAAACCCCCTCCCTTTGGTGAGAGTGTCCAACCCTTTTGTCAGTTGAGCCCAAGGATGAAGGGTATAATTAGTTGATATTAGTGGTGTTAGGTTGCCCAATACACTCAAAGAAGTTACAGATTTTTTTAACTAAATAAAATAAATAAAAATGGTCCAACCCAGTGGTCCTTCTTGCCACAGGTTGGGCCTATATGGGTTCGAACCAAAAAGAACTGCATAAAAATGGTCTTACTTTTGTACAACTCAAATTGCCCATTCACTACTAAAAAAACTATTTTTTGCGACAGAAATTTTCCGTCGCAAAACATGCATTTTCCGTCGCAAAAATGGTTTGCGGCGGAATTTGCGACGGAAATGAGTCCGTCGCAAAAATTCTCCTCGCAAATCATTCTTGCGACGGAAAAAATCATTTTTCCCTCGCAAATTATGGATTTTGCGAGGGAAGAATTTTCCCTCGCAAATCCTGGAATTTGCGAGGGAAAAATTTTCCCTCGCAAAATCCTGGAATTTTGCGAGGGAAAATTTATTCCCTCGCAAAATCCATGGATTTGCGAGGGAACAAATTTTCCCTCGCAAATTTCAATTTATTTTTTTAAAAAAAATATAAAAAATCAGAAAAAATAAAATAATTGCAAAAAAATATATTAAAAATTAAGAAATAAAAAGATTTATATATATATCATAAAAATAAATTATAACAATCATGAGAGTTTACATAACAAGAAAAACAAAATATTACAAGTAAAATAAACAAGTATTGGGATTAATCATTTAGAAACAAACCCAAAACACAATTAAAATTGTCTAAAGCATAATTCCACAAACACACACACACATCAACTAAAATAGAGCCATTACACAGTTAAGCTATTGCAACTGATTGGAAAAACAAGGGAAAAAAGAGATGAGCAAGTTTGCAAATTAGCGCAAAACAAGTGTTAACAATGAGAAAAAGCATAAACTTGCCAGGTAAAACAAGAAAAATCAACCAAACTTCATAGCACTGTCAGTCCTGTGACAAGAGAGAGCACAAAATTCTGAGAACAGAAACAAACCATATTGATTAGTAAAAGCAGGAAGCAAAACAAAGATAAGATCCTGTTAAATGTTTCCTCCCGGCAGTATTAGTATACCCAAAATTTGCAGGAGCATTTAAATCTCATACAAAACTCTAAATTTAATCAACTAGAAGAGTTAATGCTCTAGGGGTTTCATAATGTTAACAAAGCTTTGGTGGAGGAAAATAGAATTTTTTCTTTCAGACCTTAACAAGGATAATAAAAATGTCAAACGGAAATCTCTATTCCCAACATAAAAAATGAATAAATAAGCTCACATACCTTGGGCTATAGCATCTTCCTTTCGTTTTAGTTCCTAAAAAATCATGAGCTCATTAATTGATTGTATAACCTGATATATATATAACCACAAATTATTGCACAAGTTAGAAACAAAATTGATTGTATATTTCCAGCCTTCATAGCAGACAAAGTTAGTCCCATGAAACCGAGAGCGAGACAAGTTGCAGGTAGCAATGAAGGTTCCAGTTCGGTTTCCCAAATTCCGAGTCTCCATTCTCTGGAGCATCAGAAATGGAGATTGCAGAATTTCACCCAGGTTATATGTAGATATATATCATCGGTACATATAAGGGTCTCTACTATAATAAACATTTTATACTATATAACAGGCCTTGAGTAAAATAACACCTTAAAATAGGCCCGAGGCAGACAAAGGTTTGCATGAAGGATAAAAAAACGAGGAAAACATTTCAGACGAACCTCATGACTTCATCATCCCCTTGAATATTGATTGAGAGATTCAAGATATTTTCTCTCCACTCTATTCATCAATTTACTCTCATCTTTGATATCGAGCAGACGAGCCCCGCAAAACAACTACAGTCTAGTCTACAGATAAATCCTCAAATCCAACTTTCTAAGGCAACATATTCATTTTTGTATATGGGCCTAACTGTTTTAATGCCTACTTCTCCATACATTTAAATCCCAGCCCAAATCCTGTGAATGGGCTCCTGTGTTTGTCTGCAAGGCCCGAAGGAGGAAATATATGACTCATCAACCATCATTTACAGGCCTAACGGCTTTTGTCTATATCGAGCCCAATCGTTTTTTAAATATGCAACTACCGTTCTCTATACCAAAAAAATAAAGTTTTCAATTGATATTTAATTGGGCAATTATTTACTTTATTTTTTTTGTAAATAGAATAATTTAATAGTTTATTATTTAAAAAATAAAATCATTTAGTCATATGTTCTATTGTTGACTTGTAGCTAAAAAAATGGAATCATGTGAAGTTTAAATAATTATGAATTACAAAACTACTAATAAGAAGGAAAGTATGTACCTACAGTTCTGTCATTTCCCCCAATACATGATCAATCATTAATAAAAAATATAAAATTTATATTAAAATGCACAGGGCCCACATCTAGGTTTCCAAGTATGTTTGCATTAGCCTCTAGGCCTTGCAGAATGTAATCCCAAGTAAACTCTAGTCCTCTTGCACCCACCCAAAGGGGTGCTAATCTATGCAATACAGAATCAGCAAACGCCCATCCTACCACAAGAGATCAATTTGAGACATAGAAGAATCAGTGCACTTCCTCAAGAGATGAATAAACATAGACATATTTTTCATCATATATAATGTTATGCCCTGTCAAACTCACCAAGGCCAACTGCTTGGAATTTATGATTTTGAGAGATGTTCCTGTGAGTCAACTAGGTCAAGGCAACATAAAGCCTAGCAACATCTATGAAGCCTATTAATGCCTTCAAACATTCCTGGAAGAAGGAAAAAATTCATTGTTTATCACTCATTAATCTTTATAAAGGTGTTAGAAGAGCACAATAACTTCAAAAGCTAAAGACAGTGATTCTAAATAACCTGGCCATTTGGTACAAGGAAAGGAAAATAAAATGAAACAGGAGATTTTGAATATAAAAATCAACTTTTATGTCTGTACTTAGAGAAGTAAAAATATAGAAATAAAAATTGTTGAGTTATCATTCCAGTAAAATAATAGACATTACGAAAGGAGGAAGGAACTCCTCCTAAGATACCAATTGAAGCCCTGGAGAATATAAAAGGAATTCAAATGATAACCACATAGTCATTGATTACTATGTTATATGTATGTTGTGTGTCATAGACTACACAAACTCTAGTTCTTTGATAATAAAGTCTAGCTCATTTTTGCATAAGATTCCTTCCTTTCTTTTTATAATTAAATGAGAGTGCAATTACATCCAGTACCTACTTGTAAAAGTAAATAAGTGGCACAGCTTCACAACATATTGAAGACAGAACATATGTTATGCACAAACACGATGGAGAATGAAAGATAGTCAGTTGGTAAAGGGAGGGTGAGTGAGAGAAAAATGGAAGAAAGTATACCATGTTAGAGGCAAAGAAGTCATTGATGAAAGGTTATTTGTCCAAGTAAATTATATTCACATTGGCACCATGGGATCAATGGTTCTGTCTTAACTTCTAATGATTCAAAGAAAAATTGTAAGCTACACATCTAGATGCCCTACGTAAAAGTACAGATGCCTAAATGCATACATAAATAGATAACACAATATAGAAACATACCTGATAAGGATCAAAGCTATCACTCTCAGATACATTGAGAAAAGTTGCGAGGCAAACAAGCTTCCGGTATAGGCCAAGCAAAAGAAAAGATCATCTTACTTCGTGCAAATATTTGTTTGATACATATAATAGAAAATTTAGTACGTTTCCCAACCTTAACTATTGCTGTCACGAGATAAGCAACAGCTACTTTGATAGAAGTACCAAGCGTATCATATTCAGATCTGCACATGTAAAATTATGAATGATCAAGCAAACAAAATGAAGTAACTCTTTTTTATTGTGCACCCAAAGAAGAGTGTAAATAATTCTGAGACGCTTCAACTCAAAAAATGTGTAACTAATTTCATGCTATCGATTACACCTATGAGGCCTTGGTCACAAAGTAGGAGCAACTTTTGAAGAGTATTTGATATTTGAAAGCAATGATACATTAAACTTCAATCGGGTTTTGAACAGAACTAGGTTGTCCAACTTTCGGTGTGAGTTATAAAAACAAAACCAAAAAGAAAACTTCAGAGACTAAGCAACAAACTCATTGGATAATGAACAACATTTAGATCATCAACATAGCCAGACCATTTAATGGTCTGTTTCACACATGGAATGCCATTTGCAGTTCGTGCGCGAGAACCAATTTGAAAAATTAACTTCTCAGATGATATCATCGGTGAGTTTGGATATTCTATTCATAAGCAGCTACACTAACAAACAAAAAAAGGTCCGTATAGGGCAATATGAAGAAAAAAGGGCAGTAATTCACCGGAAAAAAAAAGGACGACAGGGCAAACTTATCAAAATTGTCAGAGGATCGATGGGTACAAATTTTCGTCTTAAAAAATAAATCAAGAAAAAAAAAGGGGATACAAAAGGCATAAAACCGAGTAGGGATTGAAGGAGAGAAGGGAAGGAAGGAGGTGAGGGAGATAGATCTAAGAGGAGCAGACTTACAAGGGAGTAGCAGAATAGTAAACGGCGTGGGGGCCGAAGGTAAGAATAGCACAATTGAAAAAATGAAACAAGGTCATTCTTCCCTGTTGCCGATCAACGTCTGCACGACAGCGGCAAGACACAGTTCCACTTGAAGCACAACAGTTCCACTTGAAGCACAACAACGAAAGCCTCAGTTCTGAGGAGAAGACGAGCGGACGGAGGTCGAGAGCAAAAGTTACTTAGGGTTCTGAGATTTAAATCGAAGCAAGAAGGAAACTTATGGAAGACAGAGGCGAGGTCGAGAGAAGCTGACGGAGGACTGAGGTCGAGAGGCGAGAGGGAAAGGTGCGGTGGTGAGAAGAAGACGGAGGTCGGCCGAACACCCGAAGTCTCAAACTGGAGTTAAAAATGGATCCACGCGTGTTTGGCAGTGGCATGGGTATAGGGATCTGAGACACATTTTGCGAGGGGATAAAGGTTTCCCTCGCAACTTAAAGTTATTTTGCGAGGGAAAATTGGTTTCCCTCGCAAAATTAAGTTATTTTGCGAGGGAAAATAGACTTCTCTCGCAAAAAATCTCCAGTTTGCGAGGGAACTAATCTTCCCTCGCAAAATGGTGATTTTTGCGAGGGAAACTAATTTCCCTCGCAAAAATCACCATTTTGCGAGGGATACTTATTTCCCTCGCAAATTTTGCGACGGAAATAAGTTCCCTCGCAAATTCCGTCGCAAATCTTACTTTTTCTAGTAGTGATTTTTTCGGGTTATGTGGGTCTGGCCCATAGTTAATACCCATATTACTAGCTCTAATCAATTGAACTAGTAATTATCAATGATTTTAAATTTTTTGATTTTTTGAATTCTTAATTTTAATATTTCTCTCAAAATTATCATAATATGTACTCATAGTATTTAATAAATTTTATGTCCTTTTTAATCATTTTATATCTAAACTGGTTTTTCTATTAATCATCCAAAAAAAATCAATTTAAAAAAAAAGAAGAAGAAAAAAACTTTTATCATCGTCAATCCAAACATAAATCCTATTAATTACTAACTTATGCCCTAACTTAAGTTTTCAAAATTCAGATTGAAAAAAAAGTCACTTTTACTACCGTTAATCCAAACAGGCAACTCTAATTAACCTATATGTATTCATCATTCACATTTTTCAAAGTAAATTATTTTTATTGAGAATTTTTAATATTATAGTAATATTTACTCCATGAACATATCTTAGAATAAGAAAAAATTAGGAAAATATTGATCAATATAAAATATATAACTTATATTTAAGACTCAAATCGACTCTCTAATATATGTCTTATATTAGGCGCATAAGAGAGTGGTATTTATTTGTTTTTCTTTTCACGATCTGTTGTTCAAATTTCGAAACGTGGCCCATTTCTGGACCTTTCAACAAGTTTTCAAAATCTATTCACTCTGCAATCCCACTGAAGCATATCTGTATGTACTCCCACATTGTTGTACACTGACTTTCAATTATTAATTCATGAAAAATACTTTATAATTCATCATCAATTAACTTATATACTCCCTCCGTCTCTAATTATAGGAGCAATTTAACCGATTTCAAGAGAATTAAGGAGAGAAGTTAAATTAGTTAATTTTACTCATTTTCCTAAAATGTCCTTATATAAATTTAAAATAACACAAGTTGCCCTAATTATAAGTGTTTCTAATTTTCCTTACGTTAGATATCCATGACATATTAGTTTATATAGGTATATTAGTTGCTTTTTATATAGCCATGTGTATACATATATGTGTGTATATATATATGTGTATACATATAGATCTATCTACATACATAGAGACACACTCATATATCTACACACACACACACATACATACATACATACATACATACATACATACATACACACACACACACACACACACACACATATATATATATATATGTTTATATATGTGTGTGTGTGTTCACATATATATCTACACATATATATATTGACACACATAAACACAAATCTACATATATATGTAAACACACATATATATAATGCTCCTAATAATAAGTATAAATAGGGGTATTATAGGAAAAAAATTGACAAAATTTAAAACTTGCTCTTATAATTAGGACCAAAACCAATTCCAAAATTTGCTCCTATAATTAGGGACGGAGGGAGTAATAATTTATTAATTAATTTCTTAATAATCAGTGTACACAATTTTTTAAGATTTCAAATAAAAAAAACAAGGAACTAAAAAAAAGTTATAGTAGTAGTATTTATAGTTTTGAGATCGATTTTTTTCTGTAATTTCATTTATATTAATATTTTATGTAAATATGAATAGAAAAGACATTCTAATTCTTGCTAATTGGAACGAAACAAATCATAGCTGATTTTTGCAAATTGAACCAAACAAATAATTTGAGTGTAAGTAGACTTTCGGTGATAGAAGTTCAAAATTAAAGCAAAGATTAAAGACAAAAACTATTTTTACATTGTTTTGACTTAGAGCAATAGATTTCTAAGTACCAAGGAAATAGTTCATATTTTATTTCAAATGTTGTTTAGATGAAATTTAATTAAATGGTTCTTTTTTTATTTTAAATCATATTCTCATAGTTTCTTATCTCAGTAATTATATTCTCATTTTTTATCTCAGATGCAGAATATAAAGTAATAATTTTATAATTATTAGGTGTTGTTATATCTCTTTTTATCATTATTTTGCTTTCTAATACCCTGTCTTGATGAATCTAGACCCCTTCAAACTAATTCGTTTCATCTGAATATGTAGACACATATATAAACATGTTTCATATGAATAAATACAATTTTGAATTATTGTGTAGATTAATTAATTAGAATCAAATTATTTGAGGCTCCCTTTAAAACACATCATTTCCTGAGCCTGAAGTACGGGTTAACTTATGAATTGATAATGGCATGTGAAATCCCATTGTGATTATATCTCTTGATTATTGATATGAGAGGAGATTGTGGATTTTGATTAGATGGGAGTTTATTATATTCATAGAGGAAATAAGAGAGTGAATTCTATAAGGTGATAGGCTTCCAAGCAGTCACTGGTTGGTCTTTTGGCCAATTTGTGTTTAATAGGATCTTGACACCCCACTAATACATTAGAGGGGAGACCAATGGTCTGGTCTTGTGCTCTATAGATTTTTTCCTATCTATATCACTTAATCGGTAAACTTGTTGAGTTGAATTACCAATTACATGGGTGAGTACTAGCACATGGGTTCAGTAAGAGGAAATAAGGCGGGGAGCAAATAAGGAAGGTTAGAGAATAAATTCTTATGTATATGATTTTTGTGCACCAATATGATAAATATGGCAATGAGATTTTGATATTGCAACGTGATATACATGTAATAAGGTGATATTTTTTATAATGCTATGAATTTATAATTGTCTCCCTTGACACCTCATGAGCACTTGCTCATATGTCCAATGGGATTGATTGTTGGTTGCTAAGGCTTTGCTTTCACCTTGTTGATTTAACATTTTCCCAAGTGATAATTCTCATACAGATTTGTCAAGAAAGACTTTGGAAGCTTAAGCTATTTCTGTTAAGAGTAGTGCTTCCATCTTTTTTGTGTATGTTGGATTACTATATATTGTCACGTTATAGCTCATCTTGCATACTCTAATTTATTTTAAAGATTTGATTTATTAACTATATACTTTTGATTCTTTATTACTCTTGATGATTTTGGGTGATCTAGGGGTCTTATGATTGTGTTTTAAACTTATGGATCCACAGCTTAGTTAACTTGGATATTTTGATATGTGATAAAGTATAATTCAGTTAAAGAGTTCAAGTTTGGTGGTAAATATTTATTTTGGGCTTTGTGAATTTCAAACCCTAACTGTGTCCATGATAAAGTTTAGATGAATAATTTGATCAAACCTTTAGCTAATTATTGTTTTAAGGAAAGGACTTTGCAGTACTACTAATGTAACACCCCAAATTCTATACCACTTATTGTTTAAGAAAACATAGTTTTAGAAAAAAAAAAACAACAGAGTTTGAGGTGCTTCATCAGATTAATGCGGAAACGAAGAGCATGCAATAACGTTTGAACAATGAGTAACTGATATAAAATGCCCCAACATATGATGATGCCTGACATATGATGGTTACATTAAAAATCCCGAAGGAATATTCATGTGATACATTAGTACAGAGCTTTGTATAATTACAAATCTTTATGGTAACTATACAATCTTCAACCAGGCCGTAGCTAGACTTGGGGCAATGAACCTGTAATACCCGGATTCTTATTATCTGGAATGTTATAAATAAATTGGATATTTCTGATAAGTGAAGTTTTGACCTCCAGATTTGTGTTATTATAGTCTATGTTTCTAAGTTAAACTCTGTAGGAAATTAGGGAAATTAAGGGTCAAAGTGTCAAAAAGACCAAAATACCCCTAGAATGCCTAAATGACTTAGAAAAATTATGAAAAATCCTAAAAGGCAGTAAAATGACCAATTGAATTATGGGAGTATATTATCTCTAATTATGGTAATTTAATAAATTATGAACTTGGAGAAATTGTGTAATACCCTAAAAATCACACTTAGGGTAAATACCAAAATTGGGAAATATACCTATTGAAAATAGGTGAATATGGGGTTTCAAACACCTTGTATTAAGTTTACCTTGTTGTTAGGGTAATTTTCCTTGAAATTAGATAATTTTCAATTAGGTCCCTATAACGTTTGGGAATTTGCAAATAGGTCCCTAAATACATTATGGGTTATAAATACCTGTGAAAGCTATAAAGGAGGCAAGTAAAAATCTATTTGAAATAGGGAAGGATATTGTCCCTAATTTAGGTAATTTATTAAGTTACAAACTTGGAGAAATTGTAGAAGAATATTCAAAAAGTAATAAAAAGACCATAATACCCTTGTAAGTTCTAAAAATGCTAGAGGCATGAAAATACCAATGTTAATACAAGAGTATGAAAGTAATGAGGCATTATAATTAAGAAAATTATCAACTATTGATAAGAAAGTAATTAAGTAATATTGGGCTAATTACTTAAGCATAAACGAAGGAAAATTCGGAGATAATTATGTAAAGCTCCAAAATTAGTGATAAATGGCTAAAAATTAGCATAAATATATTGGTTAATTAATTGGAAAATTTGAAGGAAAAAGGATGAGTTTAGGTATTTTTAAGCCTAAATGCAAGAATTGACCAATAGGAAAATGTTGTAAGAGATTATGTAAAAATAATTATTTAATTAATTAAATAATTAATTAAATAATTAATTAAAAAAGAAAGTGCAGAAAATAAAAGAAAAAAAAAAACGAAAAAAAATAAATAAATAAGAAATAAAAATAGAAAACTTAGTTGATAAGTTAAGTTTATTATTTTATTAATATAATTAATTAAAGTAAAATTATGTGAATAGTAAAATGGGAAATAGGAAACGGATCCTATCTAGAGATCTAGGAATGGGATTCCCAAAGTCAAGGTAAAATATTAATCGGTGGGTTTTTATCTTCCGTTAGACTCTTGCGGAAGTTAATTCAAGCCGTTTGTGCTTTTTCCTAATAAGACGAAATAGGGAAATTCTGAGAAAAGGCCAGATAGCCAAAAGGACGAAAAGGTTATGTTGTGACATTTGGAAAAGAATTGGGAATTTTCATGAACATATTTGGATTCAGTGAATTTTTCTGAAGAGATGGGTGTTTCCGAAAACAAGTTTCGACACCGGACGCGTTTGGACACGTTTTTCGAGAAAGACTCAACCGGACTGTTGGAGCCCTATATGGAATCAAAATATAGGTTAACTTGGACATTTCTACTAAGTGAGAATATGTTTTCAAAGTTGTAAATCCTGAATTTTGAGATTTTTCCGAAATCACGCGAATCGGTACCGATCGGAGAAATCGGTCTCAAAGCTTCGGAAGGTGACACATGGCCACCTCCCATTGGCCAAACCCCTTGAATTTCGGTCAAGTGTGAACACAAAAGGGGAAGAAAGGGCTTTTTGAAAAGTTGCTTTGGACGGCCCGGATCGCTTCTCACAAAGTTGATCCGACTAGAAACCCTACCACCGTTTCTATAAATACCCCCCCCCCCTCCTTCACTTTTCTTCACACCATTCCTTCTTGCCTATTTCGAAATTCTAGGGAGAGAAAGTAGAGAGAGAAGCTCGGGGAAGTTCTGCGAAGTCTTCAACGGGTAAGTCTTTCGGTCTTTAGTTTTTAGTCTTTAGTTCAATAGTTAGTAAGGCTAGAGTAGTCTTTATTTTTATGATTGGATATCATATGGGAGGGCTATTTTAGTCTTTATTTTCGAAAATCATGGTGGCGTCAAAGTTCTGGCAAAATTTTGGGAAGAAAATAGCCTATGTAGCGGAAGCGCTGGCGAAATTCCGCCAAGTAGGGGTATAGGGGCAAAATGGTAATTTTTACCTAAAATGCCAGTTATTGTGTCAAATCACTAATGAAAGTGATATTACTCTTATAGGACGTCAGAAATCCTAATTTGCTGCCGTTACGCTGTCCAACGTGCCACTGTCGGACAAACCGCTGTTTTCCGTCAGAAAGTACAGTTTCCGCCAGAAACATTTACGTACATCAACGAAGGTACGTTCGCGTACTGTAACACTAATCTAGTGCTGCTCATATACATATATGTGATAGGTACATTCACGGATAGAGATTCTGTTAGGGGTCACCGAGATACATTCACGGTTAGAGACTCGTTCGTGGTTACCGATTATACATACGATTTTACACGGGTTATAGAGATATTAATACCGTTAGAGTTTTCCTAGCGTTGAGGACACGACAGTACATCGTGGCACTTGGTTTTTGTGCAAGCTATTATTGTGTAGGACTTATACATACCGCTTTAACGCTTATGCTCGTCTCTGTCACAATCATGCAATCATGCATCTGCTATATGCATAAGTGATATGCTGCTGTTATGTTTTGAATATCTGTCATCCGTATACTGTTTTATTTGAGCATAAGGTTAACCGTTACCTGAGATTCAATTCGATAAATTGAATCTCAGCTATAGCTTCAGGGTCAGGAGGACCACGGATCGGAGATCGAGGCAAGCTGCACGAGTAAGCCCATAGTTGGAGGGCATGTAGCACGAGTGAGCTCTGAGACGGAGTTGTCACTTTATCGTTTTACGTAATTACCTATGAGAACAATAGGATGCTGTATCAACACTGTATTACACTCTGGTTATCGTTTTAATGGGAATCAGTTACTCTTACGCTCCAAGGCTCTACTCTGATTTTTTTAAAAAAAAAATTCCGCTTAGAAAATGGGATGTTACACTTTTTGGTATCAGAGCATTCTTTCTGGCAAGTATTTAACTATGTTACCACGAACGGTTTGGTGCCGAAGGCAAGGCTAGTCTACGTGGGTGTGCCAATCAGTCGCCGCTAACCCGGTGAGGCCCCCATGGTAGACACTTACCTGGCCATTCTGTTCGGTTAACGGAGTTATGTTCAAAAGCCTTTTAAACTTGGAGCATATTTTGAAAACTGAGTACTGATATGACCTTAGTGTAATGTTGTAGTGATAAACTTAGATAAGCAGTCGTAACGCTCGTAGATCCGTAGTTCCGGAGACGATAGGACGAATACGAAACCCGGATACTACTGATAAACCCGAAAATGGCACCTACCGATGACAAATCGACTACCCGGAGATCATAGATCTTGAAGTCGGTTCCGACGCGACCTCGGGTAATTCGGATGTCGATCCGATAAATCCTGTTATCAGCCTTTGATAACTCGATAAACCGCCGCTTGTAATCGGACGGTCATTCTATCCTAGCCAAGGCTCATACGCAGAGCTGGGTCACGCTAGATGAAATTCCAAGACAAACTAAGATAAGAACATGCGGTATTTGACTCATGTATAGGAACTTCCGATACGTGTTTCCATGCCCGTTTCGAGTAAACCAAATCAACGAAGATGGACGGAGATGGACCGATCTACAATCCCAAATCTGAGTACGTTCTCGCACCGAATACCAAATTCTGCCGGAGTATCACCCCGAATTTGGATACTACCCCGGGCAGTATAATCCTAAGCTCTTAAACTTATACTCCCTACAAGTACTCGGGAACCGAACCTATGTACCATTTTGGACCGGAGTATCCACTGAACCGATTTATGAGCCTCGAACTCATAAATCTTGCACTCCCGAATAGAGCTCAATCTCCGTCAAGGTCAGAAGAACCAGATTTATCGGGCCATTCGTCTGATGAAGATAACTCGAAAATTCTCGGTCCAGTAACCAAGAAATTTCGATTGCGAATCTCATACCGCTTATAGACTGTCTTCCCGAAACATGTCCTAGATCAAAACGGGAGTGGTGGACATCCTAAGCGCCGACTATGAACAAGCCGCACAGCAAGCTATAACGGTAAAGGAAGAGCATTACAGGTACTTAGAGAGAATATATTATTCTCATAATCGAGGTAGAACTAATGCGGAAACCAAATCTTTATTCAAAGACAACTCGGTCACAAATTAATTCTCTGTTGACTGATGCCTCGCATAAGTTCAATATCCAGATCACCATACCAAATTTCATATCAAAGCTGAAATAGCAACTGAGGTTTTGAACCAAAACTAGTGAGCAATGTAGAGACTAAGTAGCAAGCGGATAGAGACTCAGCTTAGGGTCACCGACTCGGATAGGGATTCTGTGAGGGTCACCAATCATACATAGCGGAAAGAGGCTCAGCTTAAGGTCACCGACTCGGAAGGAGACTCTGTTAGGGTCACCGACTCGGATAGTGATTCTGCGAGGGTCACCAATTGCACAAAGCGGATAGAGGCTCAGCTTAAGGTCACCGATTCGGAAGGAGACTCTGTTAGGGTCACCGACTCGGATAGTGATTCTGCGAGGGTAACCAATTACACATAACGGATAGAGACTCTAACATAACACCTCAAGGGCGAATGTATGGTTCGCATTTCGCGAGATCATTTAAAGAGATCATTCAAGTATTCGTTGAAAACAAACCGGTCGCTATTAGATAGCCTTATTCCCGAACATAGTTAGACTTCCATAACGTTCTTCCATATTTCTTAAGTTATATTCGACCGTGATCATGTCATTAAGTAGGAGGTATCTTATGTTACCATGGTGTGTGGGAACCATGGGGACATTTTTGGTATCCATTTTGGTATTTGTAGTGTTAACCGCGGTGTGTGGGAACCACGGGAAAACCTAAAAATCACACTTAGGGTAAATACCAAAATTGGGAAATATACCTATTGAAAATAGGTGAATATGGGGTTTCAAACACCTTGTATTAAGTTTACCTTGTTGTTAGGGTAATTTTCCTTGAAATTAGATAATTTTCAATTAGGTCCCTATAACGTTTGGGAATTTGCAAATAGGTCCCTAAATACATTATGGGTTATAAATACCCCGTGAAAGCTATAAAGGAGGCAAGTAAAAATCTATTTGAAATAGGGAAGGATATTGTCCCTAATTTAGGTAATTTATTAAGTTACAAACTTGGAGAAATTGTAGAAGAATATTCAAAAAGTAATAAAAAGACCATAATACCCTTGTAAGTTCTAAAAATGCTAGAGGCATGAAAATACCAATGTTAATACAAGAGTATGAAAGTAATGAGGCATTATAATTAAGAAAATTATCAACTATTGATAAGAAAGTAATTAAGTAATATTGGGCTAATTACTTAAGCATAAACGAAGGAAAATTCGGAGATAATTATGTAAAGCTCCAAAATTAGTGATAAATGGCTAAAAATTAGCATAAATATATTGGTTAATTAATTGGAAAATTTGAAGGAAAAAGGATGAGTTTAGGTATTTTTAAGCCTAAATGCAAGAATTGACCAATAGGAAAATGTTGTAAGAGATTATGTAAAAATAATTATTTAATTAATTAAATAATTAATTAAATAATTAATTAAAAAAGAAAGTGCAGAAAATAAAAGAAAAAAAAAACGAAAAAAAAAATAAATAAATAAGAAATAAAAATAGAAAACTTAGTTGATAAGTTAAGTTTATTATTTTATTAATATAATTAATTAAAGTAAAATTATGTGAATAGTAAAATGGGAAATAGGAAACGGATCCTATCTAGAGATCTAGGAATGGGATTCCCAAAGTCAAGGTAAAATATTAATCAGTGGGTTTTTATCTTCCGTTAGACTCTTGCGGAAGTTAATTCAAGCCGTTTGTGCTTTTTCCTAATAAGACGAAATAGGGAAATTCTGAGAAAAGGCCAGATAGCCAAAAGGACGAAAAGGTTATGTTGTGACATTTGGAAAAGAATTGGGAATTTTCATGAACATATTTGGATTCAGTGAATTTTTCTGAAGAGATGGGTGTTTCCGAAAACAAGTTTCGACACCAGACGCGTTTGGACACGTTTTTCGAGAAAGACTCAACTGGACTGTTGGAGCCCTATATGGAATCAAAATATAGGTTAACTTGGACATTTCTACTAAGTGAGAATATGTTTTCAAAGTTGTAAATCCTGAATTTTGAGATTTTTCCGAAATCACGCGAATCGGGTACCGACGGAGAAATCGGCCTGAAAGCTTCTGGAAGGTGACACATGGCCACCTCCCATTGGCCAAACCCCTTGAATTTCGGTCAAGTGTGAACACAAAAGGGGGAAGAAAGGGCTTTTTTGAAAAGTTGCTTTGGACGGCCCAAAACCCTACCACCGTTTCTATAAATACCCCCTCCTTCACTTTTCTTCACACCATTCCTTCTTGCCTATTTCGAAATTCTAGGGAGAGAAAGTAGAGAGAGAAGCTCGGGGAAGTTCTCAGAAGTCTTCAACGGGTAAGTCTTTCTGCCTTTAGATTTTAGTCTTTAGTTCAATAGTTAGTAAGGCTAGAGTAGTCTTTATTTTTATGATTGGATATCATATGGGAGGGCTATTTTAGTCTTTATTTTCGAAAATCATGATGGCGTCGAAGTTCGCAAAATTTTGGGAAGAAAATAGCCTATGTAGCGGAAGCTTGGCGAAATTCCGCCAAGTAGGGGTATAGGGGCAAAATGGTAATTTTTACCTAAAATGCCGCTTATAATGTCAAATCACTAATGAAAGTGATATTACTCTTATAGGACGTCAAAATCCTAATTTGCTGCCGTTACGCTGTCCAACGTGCCCCGCTTCTGGACAAACCGTTTTCCGTCAAAGTACGTTTTCGCCGAAACATTTACGTACATCAACGAAGGTACGTTCGCATACTGTAACACTAATCTAGTGCTGCTCATATACATATATGTGATAGGTACATTCACGGATAGAGATTCTGTTAGGGGTCACCGAGATACATTCACGGTTAGAGACTCTGTTCAGGGTTACCGATTATTCATACAGCTAGTGAGCTCTGAGACGGAGTTGTCACTTTATCGTTTTACGTAATTACCTATGAGAACAATAGGATGCTGTATCAACACTGTATTACACTCTGGTTATCGTTTTAATGGAAATCAGTTACTCTTACGCTCCAAGGCTCTACTCTGATTTAAAAAAAAAAAAAAAATTCCGCTTAGAAAATGGGATGTTACAAATTGTATAAGAATGTCCAAAAAGTATTGAAATGACCAAAATACCCTCGTAAATGCTAAAATAATACAGAAGACATGAAAACAAAGATGTCAGGGCCAAAGTTATGAGGTAATGAGGCATTCTAGTTAAGAAAATTATCAACTATTGATAAGAAAGTAATTAGGTAATTATTGGCTAATTACTTAAGCTTAAGCGAAGGAAATTCAAAGATAATTATGTAAAACCCTAAACTTGGTGGTTTTTGGCCAAGAATTAGTAAAAATATATTTTCTAATTAATTGGAAATTTTTGAGGAAAATAGATGAGTTTAGGTATTTTTAAGCCTAAATACAAGAATGGACCAATTAGGTAATTTTGTGGAATTTTTGGGAAAATTAAAATAAATAAATAAATAAATATTTATTAAATAATATAAAGGGCCAGCCGAATTATTGCCAAGAAAAAGAAAAAAAATGAAATAAATTGAAGATAAGATCAAATTAAATTTGTGTAGATATTTTGTAATATTATATAATATAATTAAATATAGTGAATAGTAATGGAATAAATAGGAAACGGATCCTATCTAGAGAACTAGAAATGGGAATCTCAAAGTCAAGGTAAAATATTGATCAGTGGATTTTTACCTTTCGTTAGACTTTCAGGAAGTCAATTCCGAGGCCTGTAGAGCATTTTCCTAATAAGATGAAATAGGGAAATTCGAGAAAGTTCGGATAGCCAAGTTAAAGTTAGGGATTCAGAAGTCATGATGCGACATCGAGGAGGAATTGAGAGTTTTTTCGGGACATATTTGGAATCGGTGCATTCTTGTCCACAGCGTGGCTTCCGAATTTCGTTTCGAAACCGACACGTTTTTCCGTAAAACTTCCGTCAGGCCGGAGAAGGCCTAGACAGAGTTAAAAAAAATAGTTAGACCAGACATTTCTAATAAGGAATGAATTGTCTTCGAAGTGTATAATCCAGAATTTTGAGATTTTTCCGAAATTACGCGAATCGGGTACCGATCGGAGAAATTCATCCGGAGGAGCTTCTGGAAGGGACACTTGGCACCTTGTGATTGGCCAATGGTTGCCACCTAAGAGAGGGGCAGGTCGGCCAAGGAAGAGAGAGGAAGGAGGAAAAAAATTTTGAAAAAGTTGTCTTGGACGGTCCAGATCGATTCTCACAAAGTTGATCCGACGGCCGAAATCATACCTCCGTTTCTATAAATACCCCCCCTCCCTTTGGTTTTTCTAACATTTGGAGAGCTCTAGCCGAATCTAGAGAGAGAAATAAGAGAGAGGTGCTCTGGGAAAATCTGTAGCGAAGCTCTGGGTAAGTTTTTCGGTACCGAGCTTTAAGCTTTCGTAGTTCTTTCAATAGTTAGAGTAGTAATGCTAGTATAGCCTTTAATTTTTCAAGCATGATTGGATATCATATGATAGGGCTATATTAGTCTAGAATTTCAAAAATTATCATTGGGTCGAAGTTCTGGAAAAATTTTGGAAAATCGGAGCCAAAGTAATGAAGTGCTGGCGAAATTCCGCCAATTAGGGGTATAGGGGCAAAATGGTAATTTTTACCTAAAATGCTCATTGTGATGTCAAATCACTAATAAAAGTGATATTACTCTTATAGGACATCGAAACTTTGGCTGTCCGAAGTGTCGTTGTTGGACGTTTCACTGTTTTCCGTAAAACGTGTCGTTTCCGCCAGAATTGCCGACGTTCGTCAACGGAGGTACGTTCGCGTACTGTAACACTAGCTCTGATGATTATTGAATGAATATATGTGATAATATGTTATGTGAATGGTTTGGTGCCGAAGGCAAGGCTAGTCTATGTGGGTGTGCCAAATAGTCGCTAGTAAAGTCAGTGAGGCCCCCATGATAGACACTTACCTGGCCATTCTGTTCGGTGCTATTTGCACTGTGTCTAAGGAATCGTACTTAGATACACTGTGTCTAAGGAATCGTACTTAGATACACTGTGACTATGGAACCGTACTTAGATCACTAATTACAACTTTATTCGGGTTATAGACATAATAATGCCGAAATGTTTTCCTAGCGCTGAAGACACGACCGTACATCGTGGCACAGGTGAATGGTGCAGACGGACTTAACGTTACATGTTAGTGTAGTTGTTATTAAATGATCATACGATGTACCGGCTTGATCAATGTTGTAACATTAGAAATACCTGTTGTACATATACGTTTATAAGCATGAGATTAACCGTTACCTGAGATCCAATGCGCTAAATTGGATCTCAGCTATAGCTTCAGGGTCCGGAGGACCGAGGGCCGAGGAGAGAAGCAAGCAGGCCACGTAGATCGAGGACAAAGGTAGGGAGCTAGCATGAAGATCAGATATAGATGCTTTAGCTTTGATGTACTTACGTTAAATGTAAACACTCGGAGGAATGTACAGCCTTATGAACAGCCAGATACACTGTTATCAATGTTATCCAGTTACTCCTTATTATGAAAAAAAAAATTCTGTCGCTCAAAACTCTGATCAAAACGCTATAAAAACGGTTGTGAAAAACCGGGTGTTACGTAACCCTAACTCGATTAATCAAACAACTTGGCCGGTAGGTGTCTATCATGGGAGTCTCACCGAGTTCACAGTGACTTATTGACTGATCCACATAGACTAGCCCTGCCTTCAGCACCAAACTGTTTGAGGTAACTTCATTAGATCCATGCCAGAAAGTAGGCTCTGTTAAACTTCTTCTGGCTCTTGTCTCGACCAGTGCCTCTTCACGGCTCCGTCCTTCGATGCCTTTTCACGACTCCATCTACTGGTGCCTTTTCCGATCCTAGTTCCTTTCCTGAACCTTAGACAGATTTGAGGTCCAATACCCATCGGACCTCAGGTAACAGTTAACCTCATATGAAAAGTATAACAGTATATGTATGACGGATATTCATTACATTTCAGCATCAACCAAGCATAGCACACAACATATGTAAGGTTACAACAATATATAAGCACACAACAAATGTAATGTTAACAGCACAACAATACATATCACATGTAATGTTATCCACGTTTGCACTAACCAGTGCCACGACAGCTCCTCGTGTCCCCAGCGCTAGGAAAACTCAACGGCATTATCAAGACTATAATCCGTATAAAGCTGAATGTATAAACAAGTGACCTAAGACGAGTCTTAGCCACCGTGCATGACCCAAGACATAGTCCTGTCCATGACCCTATGAAATCATCTATCACATATAAGCATATAAGTCACATCAGAGTTAAAGTTACTAGTACGCGAACGTACCTTTCACCGTGTAATTACCAAAACGCAGATTTTTCAGCATTTTTGAAAAATCATAATTAATTCTAAAAAATTCCTTTTTGAGTGCTTCAAAATTCCTCATGACCCTTGACATGTCTATTTTCAAAATTTGTCTATAATCATCTTAAAGAATTATGCAACCAATCTCAATTAGTACAAGCTTAATTGCCAATTATTTGCTAATTGACACTAAATTTGATTAAGTGTTCTCATATTACCTTCTTGCCTTTCTTGGTTATAAATTAACCATTATTTAATGTGTTAATTATGTCACATTTTATTTTCCTAGATATGTAGTCTCAAACCCAACCATTTGTCTATTAATTTCCTTGTGAAATTTGGATAAAATTATAATCAATAGATTATAATCATTTGAGACACATATTCACCTTTGTATTTTGGTAATTATTTTCCAAAATACAATGTTAGTTTATGAGAGTTATGAAAATTAGGGTATTACAACTAATTTGGTCCTTAATATAGGATTTAATTGGGAAGTTGATATTAGTTCTAAATGTAAGACACATTTCACACGTTTATCAAAAAAATTCTCAAATTAACCATATTAATATTCCTTCAACAATAATCAAGCATGAGATAGAGGGAGGGAGCGAGAGAATTATGGAAATTATTATGGTGTTTCAAAAAAATATTATATTAACTAATTTAACTAACAACCTTATTCTACTCGAATTTAAGAAAAAAAAAATCGGTTTTACATTAAAAATTAGAAAAGTACTTTCTAAGGTTTTTTTTTTTTTATCAGAGTATTTTTTAAGGTTTTCTACGGGGCATTTGTTGGAAAGTAAACTCCTCCTAATTAGTTTGTTTTACAAAACCTAATATTCAAATTTCTTAACCTTGTAATTTTAAACGATGAGTTTCTACCATTCTCACCGTATCCTTGTAATTAATAAGTGAAGTCATATGTTGTTTTTCACTCCAGCTGAACCAAATCACAAACTTTTTAAGTTTTTTTTTTTTTACCTGAACTTTTTAAGAAGTTCATTCTTTATGAATTACAAGCAATCTTATTCTAATTTAACAACTTTGCTTTCACGATTGTTATATGTGTAACTAAAGTAATTATAAATTGTATTGAAAAAATTGATATTAATGGTGTTAGGTTACACAATACATTCAAAGAAGTTACAGATTTTTTTTAACTAAATAAAATAAATAAAAATGTTCCAACCCGGTGGTCCTACCTGTCATGGGTTGGGCCCATATGGGTTCAGACAAAAAATAACCGCATCAAAACGGTCTCACTTTTGTAGAACTCAAACCACCCATTTTTTAGGGCTATGTGGGTCCGGGCCACGGTTAATACCCATATTACCAGTTCTTTTTTCTTTCTTTTTTTTTTTGATACAAGAAAAGATAAACAAATGAAGCTTAAACAAACGAAACAAAGAAACTAAAAAGAGATTAAAGTCTCAGGCCTCTCCTCACATGACGTACTCCAGCCAGATCAGCAACCAGGAAGCAAAGAAGGCCAGTAGGAGGATCAGAGAAATGTGATTCATCCGAAGCCTCCGCATGTGTCAAAACATAATTAGCCAACCAATCTGCACACTGATTTCCCTCCTTTAGAACATGGCTATAACAAATAACCCACTGTTTGCGGGTGACTGCTCATAACCGAGCCACCAGGTGGGACTCACGAGCTGCACTACCTTAATTGGATAGTAATGCAATGACTGATTGACATTCACTTTCAACGACAACATGCCTCCAACCTGCCTCCCATGCCATCTCTAATCCTCTCAGAACTCCCCACAACTCCACTAAGACCGCTGAGCACCTTCTAAGACATGTAGCAAAGCCTCCAAGCCACATACCAGAGAAATCTCTCAACAAACCCCCACCTGCTCTACACCCTTTGATGCCCCGTCTGAATTAAGCTTCACAAATGGAGCTTCTGGAAAAGACCAACAAACATTTGAATGATTTTGTGCTACCCGCTGATTTAATAATTTTATAATAACTCTTCCACCAATTTATTATCATAATTAACTGAAACAATATATTAGAGAACTAAGTTTGCTAATTTTTCAAGTAATTAAACGAGTTGTAAATCAAATACGTTTCTTTCCAAATAGAATAAGAGGTGAATATTCCATGAATCATTAATTATATGCGTGCATATATAGGGCCACGGCTAGCGATCATCCTTTGCCCACGTCTTGACCGTGCTTTGTTTGGGATGGTCCCGTGTTTCAGTCATCCCAATGTGGCTTTTTCAAGGTTAGGCGGGGCAGAGTTGTGAGGCCCCCATTTGACATAGAATTTTTCTTAATGCAATTCTTGGTCCCATCGTGCTTTGAAATTAAAGTGAAGCAACCTTGCGGCTGCTTAATAAGAGGAAAAAAGACAAAATGTGGTCCTCTTACCCCATTAAATTCTCCTAGTAAAATTTAGAGAAAGTTGGGCGAAAGTTCCCATTAAAATTTTATTTAATTACTGAGAATAAACTGATAAATTTTTACACACAGCAAGAATTAGCACTCTGCAAATTTTATATATACATAGTACAAATTCTCCAACTTAGGTTCATCTAACTAATAAAAAATTTTATATATGGGGACCTCTTCCCCACTTTTCACTAAAATTTAATTATTTTTAAATTTTTATCATTAATATTTTAACTATTTTGATTTTTAGAATTTTTAATTTAATATTTCCCTCAAAATTATCCTAATATGTACTCATAGTATTTAATAAATTTTATGTCATTTTTAATCATTTTATATCCAAACTTGTTTGTTTTATTAATCATCCAAAAAAAATTCAATTTAAATGAAAAACCTTTTGTTATCGTCAATCCAAACATAAATCCTATTAACTATCTAACTTATGCCCTAACTTAAGTTTTTAAAAGTCAGATTGAAAAAAAAAATCACTTTTACTATCGTTAATCTAAACAAGTACTAACTCTTTACCTATATGTATTCATCATTCACATTTTTCAAAGTAAATTATTTTTATTGAGGATTTTTAATATTATAGTAATATTTACTCCCTGAACATATCTTAGAATAAGGAAAAATTAGGAAAATATTGATCAATATAAAATATATAACTTATATTTAAGACTGAAATCAACTTTCTAATATATATGTCTTATATTAGGCGCATAAGAGAGTGGTATTTATTTGTTTTTCTTTTCACGATCTGTTGTTCAAATCTCGAAACGTGGCCCATTTCTGGACCTTTCAACAAGTTTTCAAAATCTATTCACTCTGCAATCCCACTGAAGCATATCTGTACGTATGTACTCCCACATTGTTGTACACTGACTTTCAATTATTAATTCATGAAAAATACCTTATAATTCATCATCAACTTATTCTTAATAATCAGTGCACACAATTTTTTAAGATTTCAAATAAATAAAAAATACGAGGAACTAAAAAAAAAAGTTATAGTAGTAGTATTTATAATTTTGAGATCGATTTTTTCTGTAATTTCATTTATATTCATATTTTTTGTAAATATAAATAGAAAAGACATTCAAATTCTTGCTAATTAGCACCAAACAAACCACAGCTGATTTTTCCAAATTAGAACCAAACAAATCAATTGAGTGTGAGTATAGACTTTCGGTGATTTAAGTTCGAAATTAAAGCAATAGATTTCTAAGTACAAAGGAAATAGTTCATATTTTATTTCAAATATTGTTATTAGTAGGTGTTGTTATATCTCTTTTTATCATTATTTTGCTTTCTACTCTGTCTTGATGAATCTAGACCCCTTCAAATTAATTCGTTTCATATGAATAAGTACAATTTTGAATTATTGTGTGGATTAATTAATTAGAATCAATTTATTTGGGCTTTTTGACCTATTTAATTTTTTTAAAAAAAAAAATTTATCAAACGAAGGCTCAGGCAAAAATATTTCCCATACTAAGTCTCACGCCACAGATGGCGTGGTACTTTTTCACGCCACCAAAGTGGCGTGAAAAAGTCCCACGCCATCTGTGGCGTGGGAAGCTTCACGCCACCAAGGTGGCGTGAAAAGTTTCACGCCACCTTGGTGGCGTGAAAATCGATGAAATCAGACCCAATTAATGGGTCTGATTCCATTATTAAAAAAAAAAAACTATAATAATAATAATAATAATTAAACTATATAATAATAATAATAAAACTAATCTTAACTATATAAAAGTAGAGCAGCAAGTGGTTCTCTGTTTGACATCTGTCTTTTTTATTCTACCAACTGCCAAAATAACTCCATTTACTTATTATTTTTAATTTTTAATTTTTAATTTATAATTCATGCCTACCCTTTCTTTGCACTTGACACCTGTCCTCTTTGTTTTATTATCGGTCAAAATAACACTATTTACTTATTATTTTTAATTCTTAATTTTTACTGTTTTTTCATGTTTTTATCTTCAAAAAGCATTTGAATTTACTGTTTTTCATGTTTTAATCTTCAAAATTTATTTAGTAAAACAACGAGAAGATATATGAGATATAGTTAGAGATAATATAAAGATTCAAATTTCAAATAAATCAACTAAGATAATTCCTTATTTATTTGTCTTCTTATATAAGTAAATTTTTATTTTGAAAGACCGAAAAATTAAATTACCCTTAATTTTAATTTGGCTATATATAGAGAGAGACTAAAATAAAAATAAAAAGCAAGGTAGGTATGAAGGAGGGATAATGGGAAGGTAGTTACACACTATTTTACTAATCTTATTTTTCCTCAATAATAACTAAATATATTTTTTATCAATAACCGCATTTGAATTTATTGATTTTTCATATTTTAATCTTCAAAATTTATTTAGTAATTCAACGAGCAGATATATGATGAGAAGTAGTTAGAGATAATATAGGGATTCAAATTCTAAATAAACTAACTAAGATAATTCATTATTTATTTGTCTTCTTATATAAGTAAATTTTTATTTTGAAGGACCGAAAGATTGTATAATGAGATATATTTGTTCTATACACCAAATATCCGTATAACAACAGTATTTAAATTTAATTTAATTGAATGAATAATTTAATTTATATATATAACAAATACAGGGATCTATATATTTGTATAACAACAGTATTTAAATTAAATTTAATCCCAAAATCAATACGGTTGTTATACAAATATTTGGTGTATAACAAATATATAGATCCTGTATTAGGATCTGTTGTTATAACCAAATTGTACCGCATAATCTTTTAAAAGGTGTTCTTAATGAGTTATTTCACTCTGCTTTCTTTCTTTAGAATTCAAATTAAATGAAGTATCTTTAAATTATTCCACTTTTTTATCATTTATTATTATCATTATTATTATATATTATTAGTTTTATTATTATTATTATATAGTTTAATTATTATTATTATAGTTTTTTTTTTTTAAATAATGGAATCAGACCCATTAATTGGGTCTGATTTCATCGATTTTCACGCCACCAAGGTGGCGTGAAACTTTTTCACGCCACCTTGGTGGCGTGAAAGTTCCCACGCCACAGATGGCGTGGGACTTTTCACGCCACTTTGGTGGCGTGAAAAGTACCACGCCATCTGTGGCGTGAGACTTAGTATGGGAAATATTTTTGACTGAGCCTTAGTTTGATAAATTTTTTTTTTAAAAAAATTAAATAGGTCAAAAAGCCATTTATTTGAGGCTCCCTTTAAAACACGTCATTTCCTGAGCCTGAAGTACGGGTTGACTAATGGCTTCATCATCCCTGGCGGTGGGCCGGGTTGGGGTATTTAATTTGGAATTCAATAAATTAATTAATATTTTGAATTCAAAGCTATAGTAATTAATAAGGGATAATTACTATGCAGTCCCACATCAACAATCTAATTATAGTAGTAATTCACATTAATTTTTTTTATATAAATGTACATTTTTCCGCATTTCTTATTGTGTAGACTTTATATTTATGAGTTATATATAGGGGTAACTTTGAAAGACACATATATATTGGGGTCATATATTTAAATGTATGTTTGGGAAACTACAAAACCATAGTTTCAAATATATATATATTTTTTTTTTTTTTTGCAAACCGAGATAAAATTATTCTCACATACTTATTTCGTAAATTGTAAAAACTAATCCAAACATATTTTCATAAATATTTTATTTTTTCTTGACCAGCACATAAATCTCTTAATTGGCTCTTATATTTAGGATTCCTTAATTCTCTATTTAGAAGAATCAATAAAAAATGGGAAATATGATTCGCGTATTAATTAATGTTGTCACTTATAAAAAGACATTTTTTGCAACCAAAGAAATAAGAGATTCAGTTTACAATATTCTCTAGAACAATTAATTGTTCCATTTTTTTAAATAACATTGTTATTATATGTAAATATAACTAAATATTCGCGCATTAGTTTTGCAAACTTTTCACCAACACCCGAGAAGCAATCTATGAAACAACTAATGTGATTGTGAAGCAATAAGTTGATAGAAAATGATTTTAGATGGGCATTAATTGAAAAATAACTAAAGTGGCCTTCATGAACTATACAAAATTTTAAGTAGTTTATTATTACTAAAAGCTTTTTAGACATATTTCAATATTTTTCATAAACAATAATTTAAAATATACTCCGACAAATATTATATATTAAAAGGGAAAATTTCACTGACCCCTCTACAGCAAATTTTTCTCAAATAATCCCTAAATTTTTTTGAAACTTCACTGCCCCCCTAAGACTAAACAAAAACTAAGTTTTTGGCTAAAATGACATTTACCCTTGTCTTGTACATAAGTGAGACAATCTTGTAAATTCTCACATGTCTTGTAAATAGCATGTATTTATGTGAATATGCTCATTGTATATTGTACATAGACGAAATGGTCTTATAATTCACTTATTAATCTTGTAAGTAAGCCTATTTGATTTCTTAATTTTCACATGTGTCTTGTAAATAATTATATTTGACTTGTAAAGTAGGGACACAATTATATTTTTACCCACAAATTTTAATTTCAGTTTAACCCTGGGGTACAGTGAAGTTTTAGAAAGTTTTATATGCTGTTTGAAAATAATTTGGTATAGAGGGGTTGCAGTGAAATTTTCCTTAATTAAAATCGTATCTATCCTATTTATTTTACTTTCACAATTTTTTTTTTTTTTTTTGTTTTTTTGCTTTTGTGATTTTTTAACCAATTTTAAATAGTCAAACCTCTAACAGCAGAAATTTTTCTGTATGTCGAGATTTATGGTGATACTTCCTCCGATCTTAATTATAGGACAAAGTTTATAGTGCAAATTATATTATAAACTTTATCTTATATTTAAGACCGATGGTAGTATTATTATCCGTTGAAAACAAAATGGCAAATCACTTCACGCTTTTATTGAAAACAACTCCTTGCCGGTTTGTTTATTTTCTTGGGGCCATGCATTGAAAGAAAATAGCTTTCATGATGATTAGGTTATTATATTATATGTCTATGTTGGAAGAGATCGATAATAATTCACAAATGTCCTTCGGGGACGTCCGATAATAATTCACACGTTTTAAAAAAATAATTTTCATATTAAAACATTTTATTAGTTATATTTGAGTATGTTAGAAATTAAAAGGAAAATAATTTAGGTCAAGTTTTTTATATCTATTATATTAACTTCTTTGATTACATGTGGCCACGTGTTCTACTTTTGCTTGGGCAAAAAAATGTGTTCTATTTTTGAAATGTTACCATTTAACTATAAACCTATATAAGCAAATAAGATACATAATTAGAGAACTTGATATAGGGGATATATAGCATCAATCAAATTATTTATATATATATATATATACACACACACACACACACACAAATACATACCAAAAGTTGTGAAAAAAAATTAAAATAATAAACAATACATATTCAAGAGAAGTCATATTGTTTGTCATTTATGAATGGTATGACTTTTGATAAAATTTATATTTTATGCTGATAATCTTAGAATTTTGATATTTTTTTTTATCTCAATTTCTGTTATTTAATGTGCCATTACTCACAATTGTTTTACAAAATTAATTCTTCAAATTTTTTAAAACATTTTCTTTCCAAAAATAATATTTTAAAATTTTTTGTTGGTATCATTATGTTTTTATAAAATATATATTTTGAAAGAAATTATATTAGTCATTTTTACTCTTATACTGAAACAAAATCATAATTATCTAAAGAATAATTGTTTCAAACAAATTTTATAATACATCAACTTCCTCACATTGCTAAATATCAACCGACGGCCGCTATGTTTCAGGAGAATTTATATTAATATATTGAATGTCAAAATAAGAATTTGATCAAAATTATAACAACTACTGCTAAATATTGTCCCACGTAATCATTTGCCCAAAAAAATGTTGAGATGTATATAAAATTATAAATGCTTCATGCTGGCCCATCATTTAACCAGAAATAATATGGGATATTTAATTAATTTTATAAGTTATGTAACAAATATAATATATTATCCTTTATTTTTAATATAAAATGCTTAGTCAAAAGCAAGATAAATGGGTGTCAACTACCGGTAAGACCTAACAAAATGGGGAAAGGAATGGAGAGTAACATGCATGAACCACCAAAACACAGCATCTTCATTTTCATTTTTACTTAACAAATAAATAAATAATTTGACAAAGTTAAAAAATGAACCATATGTTATTAATAGTTAATGAATAATAAAGCTTGTTTTAGAACTTATATATAATTAATGGGACAAAACTTTATCCTGGGATTGAAGGTGTTCTTCTCCGATTGAAAGAAGGCGATTACATCTAAATTGGGGTGCTACAAACATAATCCTAAGAAGAGACTCAGTTGAGGCTGTTGAACTGATTTTGAATGAGGCTCCGGAGAGTCATGAAAATTTGGGGGTGATCTCTAAGATCAGAAGCATGATGTTGCCGATATTCTTGGCAAGTAGAAATGCAAACAGAGAAGGAGAGACGTGTCACGGCAGATATTCATGCGAAAATGGCTTTGGATAAAGTCATTGGACTGCAAATTCTAAATCCAAAGTTGCTGATAAAGATTTTAGCTAATGATGTCGGTTCCTAATTTTTCTTGTCCTTAGATTTGATTTTATATATTTCCGGTGTATAAAAAATAGGACAAAAGTTGGTTCAAGTTCTTGATATACATTATATGAAGTTCTCAAATCACACAGCTATGTATCCTATTTTTGAAATATTATCACTTAACTATAAATCTACGTGAAATACATACTACACATGGCCATATACCATGAAGAATTTGGTTCAATTGGTAAGGGATTAAATCCATGGTAGTCAAAAACGTGATTTAAAACGTAAAATTGCCGTTTTTACGTTTAATTTTTAACAAAACGCTTTATGTTTGAGCAAAAAACGTAAACCTCGTAAAAACGTTAGTTAAAAAAAAAAAACGCTACTGTTAAACATAAAAACGCACCATTTGAGCAAAAAACGTAAACCTCGTAAAAACGTTAAAAACGCTGCTGTTAAACGTAAAATCGCACCGTTTTTTAAAAAAAGAAAATATGTAAAAAAGCTGAAAAACTTATTCTTTTATCATCGTCTTCCGAGTTTATACAAGAAAATTAAAAGCCTAATATATATAGCTGAAATGCTTAGTACTACTTTACCTTTAGCTTTGATTTCAAGATGCCTACGGGTGAAATAGAAGTGAGCTGAGAGGAATTATATATATATATATATATATATATATATATATATATATATATATATATATATATATATATATATATATATATATATATATATATATGCAGGTAAAATCTACGTTTTGTATTACGATTTTACGTTTTACGATTTTTCATTCTCTTTCTGTTTTTAGGTAAAAACTTGTTTTTAACAACCTTGGTTATATCAGCTTAATCAGAGGTCTCAAATTCAAACTCTAAGAACACAAGAGTGTTAAATACTTGGTAGTAGAGCTTTGCCGCCCTTATGGGTCCTACTCGTTGGATTAATCTGGACCCCCAATAAATTCTCTAAGTTAAAAGGAGGTAAGTCGAGGATACCTGATGCTCCATGCAAAAAAAAAAAAAAAAAACACATGGCCATATGTGATGGAAGAACTTTGACATAATATATACAATAAACTTAAGTTTTTTCCAACTTGATGTGAATGAAATAAAGAAAATAAAATTATGAGGCAAAAGTGACCCTATCTTTATGAGAGGGACAAATGCTAACATTAAGAGATAGCATAAGATTACATATTGAACTCCATCCTCCTACTCACCAGCAAATTAAAGGCGAGTGGGCGCACTCAGTCACTCACCAGACAAGTTGATAGGTAGTTAGTTCCCAATAATTTAATACGTCCCCCGTGACAACCCCCACATTACACTGGTTTAGGTATTATTGTTACTATTATTATTATTATTATTACTGTTATTGTTATTATGATTTTTATTTTAAAGAAATAAAATACGAGCACATAAACAATTAAATTAAAATATAAATATGTCAAATTAAATTTTGACGATTTAGATACTGATTAATTAAACAGATGAGAAATACTTGTATATTTCAGGAGTGTCATATCATCTTTAGTCTGTTCAATCAAAATAGAACAACTTAGCATATTTTAATCCTAGCTGGCTTATTATTATGTATCAAATTAAGAGGTATATTTTTCTTTAAAACAAAATAAATATGAATTATTTCACGTGTCATCAACTAACTATGATTAAAATATGCTAAGTTGTTGTATTTTTTATTAGACAGGGTTCAGATGATGTGATTACACTCTTGGAATATGTAAGTATTTTTCTGGATAGATTTGGAGGTTGTCCAAATATATTTAATTTGGGCTAAGAAATAATTAAAAATAAATAACAAATTTAACTTTAACAAATAAAAGGATAACAAAATAAAATGAAAAGATTGTGAATCTTTCAAAGCAATTAATTTAATATATCCCTCACGTACGAATTAGTACTTTCCCAGCCAATCATCGAGTATAAATTGGTGCGTGGGGGAAGAGCCAAAATCATCCGTGTGTGTTGATGACCTTTTGGCCCATATTTAGCAAGTAAGAAATTAGGTTAAACATATTTGAGAGAAGAGAACAGAAGGAGAGAAAATGGTTTTGAAGGTGTATGGAGCAGCTAACGCAGCCTGCCCTCAAAGAGTCTTAGCTTGTCTCATCGAGAAAGGCGTCGACTTCGAGCTCATCCATGTCGACCTCAACCGCGGAGAACACAAGTCTCCCGACTTTCTTCTCCGTCAGGTTCTCTTCTTCTTTCACAAAGCTAAACATGTTTTCTCAGTATTGTTGTACTTTAGAGTTATGAAGATGATATATATATATACAATGGATGAGCGATATTGTAGTAGTACTATATACATGTTTTGTCTGTATTAAGTATTATTGTAGTAGTACCCTATACATGTTTTTTATGAAGTTAATTAAGGCTTTGTGTGTTGCAGCCCTTTGGACAAGTGCCGATGGTGGAAGATGGCGATTTCAGGCTCTATGGTGATCAGCCATTTATTTCATGTTTTATTTATCCTCTTATTATTAACTCCATGTCTACATATTGAGCTCCTAACATTATATTGTTAAGAGTCCATCACAGTAGATTTTATACACACACACACACATAATTTATAAGTAAACTTTGTTTTTTCTCTTTCTTGAAGAAAACGGGAAGATAATCAAGTTTTTTATATTCCTTTTCTTGAATTAAGAACTTTGGTTTTCTAAGTATATTGGTTGCTAGCCCTCCTGAAAATTTCATTTGTAGTTAGCAAATTTTAACTTTTGGCGTCTTAAACTTGACCAAAGATATATTTTGTAGCCATTGTACCGTTTTCTCTTATTTGGAATTCAAAACCCTAATTATTAGTGACAAACTCTCTTTGTTTCGTTTCGTGTTGGCACACATATAATTAAATACAGATCCTAATTAAATAATCACATTTCAGTACTGATCTTAATTAAAGATGATATATCTATAATGAAAAATTGTTGAAAAATCTTGCATTGCAAAATTTATACCTGCAAAGGTACTTGAAATTTGTTTAAGAACCCAAGTAAAACCTATTTTTATGAGTATAACTCGTTTAGCTATGTGCCACTTATTTTAAACTATGTAAAAAATGGAAAGACATTTGCATAATATATAATTAAAGATATCTTGCACACAGTTGAAGAAGAGAAGGATTTGGGCTTTTATGTGCTTTTTGATGATAAATTTTGTGATATATAGGGGAATTTTTTTTTAGCAATTTTTATTATATAGATATATATATAACTTAAAAGGCGGGTATAATGTTTTAAAATTTTAGGTCACGAGAGATGGTGTGAGATTGTGACCTTGAAGTGTTTTTGTATATTTTCTGTTCGGGGGAAAAAAAACCCAATAAATATTCATACGGTCTCTCTGAAATTCTACCGACCGGACCATAACAGAAAGTGACATATACTCAATTATATCTGTGAATTTGTTTTGAATAAATGCATGTCTGTGTACTGAGCAGAATCGAGGGCAATCATCAGGTACTACGCAGCCAAGTATGCTGACCGTGGACCCGACCTGCTAGGTAAAACCTTGGAGGAGAGAGCCATGGTGGACCAGTGGTTAGAAGTGGAGGCTCACAACTTCAACGACCTGTGCTTCAACCTAGTGCTGCAACTAGTGATCCTTCCCAAAATGGGTCAGCCCGGAGACTTGTCCTTGGCCCACGCCTGCGAGCAGAAACTAGAGAAGGTCATGGACGTGTACGAGAAGCGGCTCAGCGAGAGCCCATACCTCGCCGGCGGCAACTTCACACTCGCCGACCTCAGCCATCTTCCGGGGATCAGGTATCTGATTGAGGGGGCGAAGATGGGACATTTGATCACGGAGAGGAAGAACGTGAATGCGTGGTGGGAATGTATTTCTAGTAGACCTGCTTGGAAAAAGCTCATGGAACTGGTTCACTGATTCATATATGCGTGCAAGCCTATGGATATTGTGTTTGTTTGTGTTGTATGTGTAATGTGTAGAATAATGTCAAGTGAATTGTTATGTGTGTTTGAGATCTAGAGAGAGTGAGAGAGATTGTGAATTTGTGATAATCATTTTAGTTTTTGTTTGGAAAAAAGATATTAAGAGGAAAGTCGTGGGAATGAGATTAGAGAAAAATATGTAGGGGAAATATATTCATAAAATAATATAATCTAGTGTGTCCGTTCAACGATTATAAGTTACTTACTCCTTTGGGATCGATCTTTGTTTAAGATTATTTGATGTTTTATTGTTTTAATTTGCTTTTTAGTGCTTATTTTTTGTATTCGTGTTGATCATTTCGAGCTTATATATACTTTGTCTGATGATATCCTACGGATCTTGTTCTACTTACAAAATATTTGTTCTAATTCTAATCGAAAAAATAAATACGAACCCTAATCCCCAATGCTTTCTTGATCCCTTTAATTTTAATCGGGCAAGGTTTCTCCATTTTTATGAGTTTGACACATCACTTCAATTATTATGAACATGGGTAGAGGGAAAAGTTTGATCAAATATATTGATGGACGAAGTTTGAAAGTTTATGAGTCAAACTTTACAAAGCATGGCAAAAATAATTGAAGTGAATAAATAAAATTGTAAGAATGAGCAGAAAAGGGAAAATGCTTTATTGTCTTACTATATTTTTTTTTTATTGGAAAAGCAAAAAAATTCCCCTCTTTCTCTTTCCTTCCGCATTTTATGCAATTATCTTTTTCTTTCATCTTTCTCTTTCCTTCCGCATTTTATGCAATTATTACATGGGTTTAATGTTTATGTTTTTACTACAGAAAAAAAAATTTCTGCTACACTTATATATAAGTAAGTGGGTCCTATTATAAAGAGAAGAAAGAAAATATTAGTGGGATCCACTCACTTTTATTTGAGTGTAGCAGGAAAAAAAAAACTGCAGCAAAAGTAGAAACATTAAACCATTATTACATTATCCAATGTCCTTTTTGGTAATTCAAATATATAAAAAAAAAAAAAAATTGATTCTAATACCAATATTGAAACACTCTTATTTTATCAAAATCATTTTTTTACCGATCTATTTTCTTATAATATATTCTCTAGAATCACTTTTTCTCCAGAAGATACTTTCTAAAAACTAATCCAAACATGAATGTTTTCAGCTTCTAGCACATTCTTTACATATTTACGATCTCATAAAATTGGTAACTTTTTAATAATCGATGATAGGACAAAACTTAGTTCAAATTCTTGATTTCAATTATCTCAAGTTCTCAAATCACATAGCTATGTATCCTATTTTTGAAATAGTATCACTTAACTAATAAACATGAAATACATATTACACATGGCCATATACCACCAAGCACTTGGTTCAAATATTGGTAAGGGGTTATACCAGCTTAAGCAGAAGTCTCGACTTCGAACTCTAGGAATACAACAGTGTTAAATACTTGGTGGTAGAGCTTTGCCACTCTTGTAGGTCCTACTCAACTCAATTTGAATTAGTCTGAACCCCGATAAATCATTTAAGTTAAAATGAGATAAGTCCAGAATACTGGATGCTCCATGCTAAAAAAAAATTACACATGGCCATATGCAATAGAAGAACTTGACATAATATATACAATAAAGTGAAGTTTTTCCCAACTTGATATGAATGAAATAAAGAAAATAAAACTATGACGTAGTGACCCTATCTTTTTGAGAGGGACAAATGCTAACCTTATGAGATAGCATAAGATTACATATTAAACTCTATCCTCCCACTCACCAGCTAATTAAAGGCGAGTGGGCTCACTCAGTCACTCACCAGCCAAGTTGATAGGTAGTTACCGATAATTAAATACGTCCCCCGTGACAACCCCCACATTACACTCTAGAGATTATTTCCCTATATATATATATATATAATATGTACGTATGCTTTCCTCATTTGTCCATTTCCATGTTTTAGGTATTATTGTTACTACTACTACTCTCATTACTACTACTACTATTATTATTATTGTTATTATGATTTTTATTTTAAAAGAGTAACATACGAGCACATGAAAATATCAAAAAAAATTAAGAAAAAATATAAACATGTCAAATTAAATTTTGACGATTTAGATACTGATTAATTATATAGATGAGAAATACTCGTATATTTTAGGAGTGTCACATCATCTTAAGTTTGTTCAATCAAAATAGAAGAACTTAGCATATTTTAATCATAATTGGCTTATTATTATGAATCAAATTAAGAGGTTTCTTTTTCTTTAAAAAAAAATAAAATATGAATTATTTCATATGAGTCATTATCTAACTATGATTAAAATATGCTAAGTTGTGGTATTTTTATTAGGCAGGGCGGTTCAAATGATGTGATTACACTCTTGAAGTATGTAAATATTTTTCTAGATAGAATTGGAGGTTGTCCAATATATTTAATTTGGGTTAAAAATTAATTAAAATAAATAAAAATTTTAACTTAAACAAATAAAAGGATAACGAAAAAAGAAGAAGGATTGTGAGTCTTTCAAAGCAATTAATTTAATATATCCCTCACGTAAGAATTAGTGCTCGATCGCCTAGCCAAGCATTGAGTATAAATTGGTGCCTGGGGGAAGGGCCAAAATCAGCCGTGTTTGCTGACCACCTTTGGGCTATATCTAGCTAGTAAGAAATTAGGTTAAACATATTTGAGAGAAGAGAAGAGAAGCAGAGAAAATGGGTTTGAAGGTGTATGGAGCAGCTAACGCAGCTTGCCCTCAGAGAGTCTTAGCTTGTCTCATCGAGAAAGGCGTCGACTTCGAGCTCATCCATGTCGATCTCAACCGCGGAGAACACAAGTCTCCCGACTTTCTTCTCCGTCAGGTTCTCTTCTTCTTCCACAAAGCTAGACATGTTTTCTCTGTATTATTGCTGTACTTTAGAGTCGTGATGATGATATATATACATGGGTGAGCTATATTGTAGTAGTACTATATACATGTTTTCTCTGTATTAAGTATTATTGTAGTAGTACCCTATACATGTGTTTTTTATGAAGTTAATTAAGGCTTTGTGTGTTGCAGCCCTTTGGACAAGTGCCGGTGGTGGAAGATGGCGATTTCAGGCTCTATGGTGAGCAGCCATTTATTTTCATGTTTTATTTGTCCTCTTATTATTAACTCTCTCTCCTTTTTTATGAATCTCTTATTATTAACTCTATGTCTACATGTTGAGCTCCTAACATTGTTCAGCGTCCATCAAAGCAGATTATATTTGTGTCTGTGTCTCTACATATACATATATGTGTGTGTATATATATACATATATATTTATGCATATATATGTATGTGTGTGTAGATATATATCTGTGTGTGTAGATATATATATCTGGGTGTGTGTATATGTATGTATTTCTGTGTATATATAATATACATATACATATATGCATGTATATATATAATATGTGCATATACATGTATGTATGTGTATATAGATATATGTATGTGTACATATATCTATATACACATACATATATATATATATATATATAAGGAGATGGTTTTGAGAATAATAATTTATTTTTTATGTTGTATGTATATAGATATATGTATGTGTACATATATCTATATATAAGGAGATGGTTTTGAGAATAATAATTTATTTTTTATGTTGATAATATATGTGTGTGTATTCATATACATACATATATATTCACACACATATACATAGATATACTAAATTTTCTGATATTAGTACAGTTAATTTTCTAAAAAACATATCTAAATAAAATTTGTTTTTCATATTCTGTTATTCTCACTTCATAGTAATACTTTTTATATTCACATATATACTGATTTAAATGTTGTCGATCTAAATTACATATTTCTATTTCATGCAAATATCTTATTGCTTTTGTTATTTGAGTAAATTTTATATTAGCTATCGTGGTTCCAACAAACTCATTTAATAATACGTTTTCATATTTTTCTAATATTGTTGCATATAAGGTTATTTTTATGTTATATGTTATTTCTCATAATTAAGAAATTAGAACCTAGAATATATGAATTAGAACATGAACACTAGAGAGTTCATATATTTTATCCAAAAATCAATCAGAATTAGAAACTTGTGTTTTTACCCCTTTTTTGTTAGGAGGACAAGGACAAAATACATGTAATCAATTAAATTGGAATAATATGTATTTAATGAAGCAATTAGGAATATATATATGTGTGTGTGTGTGGCGATGGTTTTGAGAATAATAATTATTTTTTATGTTGATAATGAATATATATGTGTGTGTGTAGAGCTCTTAATTTGCTTTAGAATTATATAGATAATTGAAATATCTGTGAATCATATATAGAGAAATTTGCTTTAGAATTATATACATAAGAATGGACCAACATTTTGAATGGTAGAAGCTCTTGTCTTTTAAGATAATAGTTACGAGTTTCATTTCTAATTAACATTATAGAATAAATTTATTTCAATTCAATCCATCTAAAAAGTTATTTTCCTCACGTAAATAATATCTCTGCATAATAGTTTTGTGAGAATATATATAATAAATAATAAACACTATGGCAACTAATTTTATATATATATCTAAGTAAACTTTGTTTTGAATATTCATACGGTCTGTCTGAAATTCTACCGACCGGACCATAACACAAAGTCACATATAGTCAATTATCTCTGAGACGATTCCAGAGAAATATCTGTGAATTGGTTTTGAATAAATGCATGTATGTGTACTGAGCAGAATCGAGGGCAATCATCAGGTACTACGCAGCCAAGTACGCAGACCGTGGACCCGACCTGCTAGGTAAAACCTTGGAGGAGAGAGCCATGGTGGACCAGTGGCTATAAGTGGAGGCTCACAACTTCAACGACCTGTGCTTCAAGGTAGTGCTGCAATTAGTGATCCTTCCCAAAATGGGTCAGCCCGGAGACTTGTCCTTGGTCCACGCCTGCGAGCAGAAACTAGAGAAGGTCATGGACGTGTACGAGAAGCGGCTCAGCGAGAGCCCGTACCTCGCCGGCAGCAACTTCACGCTCACCGACCTCAGCCATCTTCCGGGGATCAGGTATCTGATTGAGGAGGCGAAGATGGGACATTTGATAACGGAGAGGAAGAACGTGAATGCGTGGTGGGAATGTATTTCTAGTAGACCTGCTTGGAAAAAGCTCATGGAACTGGTTCACTGATTCATATATGCAGCGCATGAATATTGTGTTTGTTTGTGTGGTGTGTAGAATATTATCAAGTGAATTTGTATGTGTGTTTGAGAGAGAGAGAGAGAGAGAGAGAGAGAGAGAGAGAGAGAGAGAGAGAGAGAGAGAGAGAGAGAGAGAGAGAGAGAGAATTTGTGATGATTATTTTAGTTTTTGTTTGGAAAAAAGGTATTAAGAGGAAAGTGGTGGGAATGAGATTAGAGAAATAAGTTATTTTAAGGTGTGTGCCCTAACATCCTTAATTGTTATGACTTAAATAGTCTGTTGTGGTTTAGGATGTAAATAAATATTATTATTATTATTATTAAATTATTAAAAAATGAATTAACTAACAATGATAAATGAAATAAGAATAAAAAAAATATGTAGGGAAAATATATTCATAAAATAATCTAGTTAATTTATAAGTAAATATAAAGAAAGAGAAAAGAGAGAAAGAATGAATAAAAAAAAATATTATTTTAAAAAATATTTTAATAAGAGGATCAAACCTAACCTAGTACGCTCCGGACCCAGTTTCGGTGCTTGTCCGTAGGATAAGCAGGGAGAGCTTATCCGTACGAACAAGCTCTAAACAATGATAACATACTTTTTTATTTTTTATCTAAAAAATAATTTTAATGGGTAGAGAATCTAAAATAAAGATAATCTCTCAACTAACATTTTTTGAAAAAATGATTTTTTCATGTAGAAAAAAAACGAAAAAATAATTAAAAAAAATCTGAACCGTCCAGATCCCATCTGGACGGTCCAGATGGGATGGGCTCTCCCTGCCTATCCAAAGGATAGGCAGGGAATCTGATTCCAGTACGCTCCCATGTAGATACTCAATTTCCTCATATTCTCCAATCGAATTATGGGAGTACCCTTCGCGAAATGCACTCAAAAAAGAAAATCCCGAAAAAGGAAGAAATATCAAAATCATTAAGGACCCGTTTGTTACAAAGAATTGGTAGGGAGGGAAATGAACTTTAGAGGAAGGAAAGGAAAGGAAAGGAAGATTTGAAAGATGAAGGAAGATGGCTTGAGTTGTTTGGTAGGAAGAAAATGAAGAGGTGGTAGTTGGTAAAGAATTAGGAAATGTCTATTTTACCCTCAAAAGAAATTAATTCAAAATAAAAAGAAAAATATTTTTTTTTGCTAAAATATATTTTAAAAAAATATATTATTGTTAAATTCGAACTCGTGAAAAAAAATTCGTCAAATTTGATCTTTCCCGCCAAGTCCGTCAAATTTGAATTTCAGGGGTAAATCTGTCAAAAAACCATTTTCCTGGGAAGATGGCAGCTTTCCTTCCATTTTCGGATGGAAAGCATTTTCTCTCAAATGAGGGAAGATGGACCCTCACTGGAAGATGCTGACTGGACTTTCTGTGTAACAAACACCCAAAATCCATGGAAAGATTGAGATCTTCCCTTTCCCTCCCCAAACTTTCTTTGTAACAAACGGGTCCTAAGATATAAGCGGAAGGGATAAGATGTAAGCGGAGAAGATAAGATGTGAATGACGACTGAGAAATGGAGGATTGCGGCCTCGGGATGTACAATGAATGAATCTTCCGTCATTTTACTGTGCATACCAATTTTTTTTCAATTTCACATCACACCCACTCTTTTTCTTCTTTAATGAGGATCGGATGAGGATGCTTGGGTATAAATACATACTACTTACTCTAAAGCCTTCAAATATTGCTTTTTGATTCAAAGACGCCTTTGTAATATATACTTACATACTTAAATATGTTGAATATATAATACTCCTCCCATTATAAATGTAGGACCTAGTTTGAGTGTGAATTTCAATCTTAAACATATGACTTTTTTGCATTTTATCTCTTACCTATCATTTTTCTTCAAATCACTACTCACTACTAAAAGAAAACATTGAATTTTCGATAGAATTTGCCACGGAATTTTTTTTCGTTGAAAACATTTTCGGCAAAATATCTTTGCCACATCTTCACCGTGTTTTTTCCTTGTTTGTTCAGGGTGGCGTTTCAGTCCAAACATAAATCGCATTAACTATTTAACTTTTGTCCTAACTTAAGTTTTCAAAAGTCAGATAAAAAAAAAAATCACTTCTATCATCATTAATCCAAACAGGTACTAACTCTTAACGTATATGTATTCATCATTCACATTTTTCAAAGTAAATTATTTTTATTGAAACTGGTTCGGCAGTGAATATGTTTTCACAAATTTGTGTTGGCAACGATTAAGTTTGGAAATGTGATAGCATTATTACTTTTTGTATAGTGCGGATTGTGAAATGTACTGAGACCACGAAAAATTTTCAATGTGAGAAAATTTGAAAATGAGACAACATAATGGTTTTGAGTAGCGATGACATGTTCGTCAATGCTATTGTGTGGAAAAGCGATGTAGTTGGAAATTTTGATATAGAAACAGAACTATTAAAAAGGTCTAGAACAAGGTTGGGTCTGGAAAAACATTCATTGTACCAGGTTGTAGATGAGATGCCTAAGGCCTCAGGATGATTTCCTAGGTAGTAAGACTAGAATCTCCAGTGTTGTGGTAATAGATTGAGCCGGTAGGCCAATGTATGATAAGCCGAGAGGTTGAATAAGTCAGAATGGACAGATGGGTCATGTATTTAATACTATACCTGGGTACAAAGTTGAATAAGACTGATGTTTGAATATTAGGGTGCGTGCTAGGTAAGCATGCATAGACAAGGATTAGACTAGATGTCTAGGTTGTTTCTCCGAGGTTATATATTCAAATTTCGGGGACAAAATTTAATTTAACGGGGGGAGAAATATAATACCCCAAAATTTATATTTTGGCAATTAATACCTATTTAAAATAGGAAAACATGTTGTCTCTAATTTTAGTAATTTATTTGTTTATTTTATTTGGAATTTAAAGAGGCAAAAATCCAATTTTATTTTAGGGACCATAAGTTGCCCTATGATTATTAAATTAATGCATGGTGCATAAATGACCAAAGTAAACCCAAAAGTTGTGAGAAAGTAATTAATCCAATTAAAGAAAATTGACAACAATTAGTAGATAATTAAATCTTCATTAATTGAATTAATTCCAAGAACTTTCATAATTAATTAAATAACATGTTTTAAAGGCACAATTAGGGATGTATGACCCTAATTAAAGACCAATGACCAATGAAGGGTCAAGATTAACATAAAGATAATTACTAATGATCATGGTAATTAAGGATTGCTAATTAATGTTGAAAAGTCAACAAAGTGCAATTAGGATCCAATGGCCAAGATTTAATCTAATAAAGTTAATCTAATGGTCCTAATTAAATTAAGCCCTAATCCTTGGCAAAATAAACTAGCCAATGGGAACACATAAAACATTGGATATTTTCTAAATGGAAAGCACATTCCATGGCCAAAAATCAACCATGTATTTCGAAAATTTGAGGAAGAAAGAAATGAGAAATTATACTCAAAAAGCTAAAATTGAAGAGTCCACTTTGTGTTTAGCATATGTGGATGAATATTAGCCAAGCTTGCAAGATAAAAATCCAAGTGCAACTAGATAGGCTAATTAAACAAATACAAAGTTGTCATTAATGGATTTCCTATTTGTAAACATAATTTTCGAAATATAAAGACTAGTGGAAAAAAAGATAAGATTAAATTACTAATGATGCTCTAATAGCTTGGATTAGGGAGTAAACTAATTAATTAATGTAAGATGCAATGCTAGGACAATTAAGCATTGGATTAGGAAGTTAATTAAGCTTTGAAAAGTCAACCAAGGAAGCCCTTGATCCACAAGAGGCCACATCACTTGGTTTGTGAATGTTGTGGAGTGTGTTGTGGCCAACAATGCAAGAAGATATTTGGAAAAATGGAAGAAGGAGAGAGATGAGAGGGGGACGTTTTTGTGTGGTGTGTGTGTGTGTGAGTGTTGTGAGTGTAGTGTAGGAGAGAGAAAAGTGAGTTGTGTGGTGTGTGTGTGTTGTGAACCTAGCATTTAGGTGAGAGAAAAGTGAAAAGATATTTTGAAGAGTTTAAAAGCCATTAAGATTAATTCAAGACTCAAGTAAATAAGAACCGATATAAAATAAATTGAGTACTGAAATATGTTAATCATAAATCAAATATAAGGACTTATTATGAACAAGTGTATTTTTAGCTTGAAGTGGGTTATCTCCAAAGTCATTTCCTTAACTTTTGGGATTAATCCTAAAATGATTAAAAGGCTAGTAAAAACCCCTAATGAAGCCATGATTGTGAGATTAGTAAGTTGAAGAAGAAACTTAGTTAAAACTATCATCTTTTCAACTAAACTACACAAGCACATGGTAAGGAATTTGCCAACAATACAAAAGCTAGCATAAAGTAAAAGTTGTGGATGTAGAAGAGGCCAACAAGGTGTTTTAAAAAGTGGAAGAGCTAAGGGGGAGAGAGAGGGGACGTTTTTGAGGGAGGAATGGTGAGGATGAGAGTTGAAGATTTAACCTAGATCCAAGGGTTGAGGATTGAGAAGAGAAAGTTCAATGGAACTACCAAAGTGCCACACCATTTTCCTATTGTAACATCCCATGTTTGAAATGCGGAATTTTTTTTTTTTTCAAACAAACAATCAGAGTAGAGCAAAAGAGCGAAAGAGTAATTGGATTCTTAGCCAAAACATCAACCATTGTGTAACATTGTAATGATTACAGTAATCCTAAGGTTTAGAAAGGAAATAACAGAAAGAAACAGAAAGCGATAAGATAGATAAATCTTCAGCTGCACGCCTACTCCGGGTACTTGCCTCGATCCCCGATCCGTGGTCCTCCTGACCCTGAAGCTACAGCTGAGATTCAATTCAACGCATTGAATCTCATTTAAAACTGCTCGTATAACGGTCTACGACATATCCTTGACATATATGCATTTAAGAAGCACAAGATTAGTGTTACAAGACGCGTCCGTACCTTCGTTGGCAACGTTAGGTACTACAAAGCGAAAACGTATTTCTACTAAAAACGTGAACTTTACACAGCGGTTCGTCGGGCAGCGTGACGGCAGCAAATCAGAGATTCTGATATCCTATAAGAGTAATATCACTTCCATTAGTGATTTGACACAATATCTGACATTTTAGGTAAAAATTACCATTTTGCCCTTCTACCCCTAATCGGCGGAATTTCGCTGACAAATTTTCTTCCCGAAATTTTGCCAGAACTTCGACGCAACTATGATTTTCAAAAATAATGACTAAAATAGCCCTCCCATATGATACCCAATCATACATGAAATTTAAAGGCTATTCTAACAAATTCTACCCTTACTTTTAAAAGAACTGTGAAAACTTCAACTTTTCAGCGACTCGATCCCTACTATGTTTACACCTCTGCATATTTTTTCAACGCAAACAAGGCTCTAAAACATTTGTAGGAATCTTGTCACCTACTTTCTAAATCTAACTAACAATTCTACTAACTACTAAACTAAAAACTAAAGACTAAAAACTAAAGCCCGAAAGACTTACCCGTTGAAGACTTTCCTGACAATTCTACAGAGCTTCACGCACAATTCCCCAGAGCTCCTTTCTCTTCTTTCTCAACCAAAAATTTCGCCAAGAGAAGGAAGAAAAGGTGTGAGAATTATGAAGGAGGGGGTATTTATAGGGTTTTGAAGGGACAAGGTGGGAATTTCCAAAATTGTTACTTTATGCCCAAATTAATTAGTTTTTCCCGATCTGCACCCGATTCGCGTGATTTCGGAGAAATCTCAAAATTCTGGATTTACAACTCAAGACATGTTCTCACTTAGTAGAAATGTCCAAGTTAACCTAAATTTTGATTCCATATAGGCCTCCAATATTCCCGTTGAAGTTTTCTCGAAAACGTGTCCGAACACGTCCTGCTCTAATTGCTGACTATCAAACTCTTGGAAATAATTCACCGATTCCAATATGTCTAAATAAATTCAAACTCATTCCTAAATGTTGAGTTAGAATTTATTTTCCTATTTCAAAATATGCCTATATGCATTTTTCCCTATTTTGTTTTATTAGGAAAAAGCACAAACTACCTCTAATTAACTTCCTAAGAGGTCACTTGAAGGTAAAAACTCACCGATCAATATTTTACCTTGACCCTGGGATTCCTATTCCTAGATCTCTAGATAGGATCCGTTTCCTAATTTATAAATTACTATTCACAATTTTCTACTTTAATTAATTATATTATTATTTTAATATCCACTTGACCACTTGCTTCTTATATCATTTTTATTTTTTTTTTCTTTTTATTTGGCCTTAAATTTCGGCTGGCCTTCTTTTTATTTTAATAAATATTTATTTTTTATTTAATTAATTATTTAATGATTTATTTATTTATTTTTTCCAAAAATTCCAACAAAAATCCCTAATTGGTCCATTCTTGTATTTAGGCTTAAAAAAATACCTAAACTCAACTATTTTTCATAGAAATTTCCAATTAATTAGTAAATACATTTTTACTAATATTCAACTAATTTCCACTAATTTTTGAGCTTCACATATTTATTACTGAATTTCCTTTGCTTATGCTTAAGTAATTAGTCCAATATTACTTAATTACTTCATTATCACTTGTTGATAATTTTCTTAATTACTATGCCTCATTATCTTCATACACTTGTATTAACATTAGTATTTTCATGCCTCCTGCATTATTCCATAATTACAAGGGTATTTTGGTATTTTACTTCTTTTTGAGTATTTTCCAACAACTTCTCCAATTTCATAATTTATAAAATTACAATAATTAGAGATTATATACTCTCCTAACTCACTTGGTCATTTAACTGTCTTTTAGGATTTTTCCATAAATTTTCTAAGTTAATTATGTCCCTTAGGGGCATTTTGGTCATTTTGGCACTTTGGCCCTAAATTTCTCTAATTTCCTATAGAAATTCTACTTAGAAAATAGACTGTATTTATACAAGACCGGAGATTGTAATTTCACTTATCAGAAATATCCAATTTTTTATTTATAATATTCCAGATAAATATCCAGGTATTACACCTATAAATAGGAGGCACCTCTCTTCATAATTTTCACACAAAAAAGAGTAGAGAGAAGCTATAGAGAAGTGAGAAGCAAGAAGGAGGAGGTTCTTCAAGAGGTAAGCAAGCTTTGACTTTTTAGTTTTGTAGTTCTTGAAGTTCTAGTTTAGTTCATAGCTTAGATGTTGTTTTGATCTTTAATCTTCCAATATATTGATGTTATCATGTTTTTATGATTAAATATTGTTTGATTTCGAAAAATTGATGAAGTAGAAGTTATAGCAAAATTTTTGGAAGATTAGAGTCAAAGTAGCGAAACTCTGGCGAAATTTTGTCGGTTAGCGATTCCTGAAGTCAGTGGTAAAAACGTCAGTATTTTATGTTGAAGATGAGGTTCTAAAATTCTGAGAAAATTCATGGTTAAAGTAGACATATATATATTTCCAAATATATAAAATATGTATCATTTGGAGTTCTACATAAGGAGATAGAAATCCTTGAAGTTAAGTTATTTTTCCAAACGAAAATTATGGGCAGAGGCTCAAAACTTTAAACCTGGGAATGGCTAAATGAATATGGGAAAAAATTAGTATTTTTAATTAAAATTAGACATCCTAAGGTTTCCGAGGAATTTTACGGCTCCTCGTTTCGATTTTTGTAGAATTAATTATGAGTTTTCAAAGTTGTTAGAATTTCTGCCCTGAAATGCTGAAAATACGTTTTTAATAAAAGTAAGGGCAAAAGTGGAATAATTAATCCACCAAGGGTAGAAAGGTAAATTATACCTTTAGGATATTATTCTAAGAAATATATATGATATTTATCAGAATATCATATAATAATCCGACAATAATGTATAGGATATCCGAAAAGTCCGGAGTTGGGTTCAAAGGTCGGGCAAGATAGCCAATACACGGTGAAAGGTACGTTCGCGGACTGTAATGCTAACTCTAATGCTTATGGTATGTTTATATATGATAGTGAAATTCATAAACTAAGATGTTGTCTTAGTTCATTACATATACATTCAGCTTTATACACGGGTTATGCTTTTGATAATGCCGTTGAGTTTTCCTAGCGCTGAGGACACGAATGTACATCGTGGCACTGGTGAATAGTGCAGACCGGGATAACATACATATGCAGGGGCTGTGTATTGTTATCGCCTTACATATGCGACTATGTATTTCCTACATCTTTTATGGGCTTTTGTAGTGATATTTGCTGAAATGTCATGAATATAAGTCATACATATATTGTTTACATAAGCATGAGGTTAACCGTTACCTGAGGTCCAATGGGCATTGGACCTTAGTCTTAACTAATAGTACAGGAAAGGATCAAGGAACAGAGAAGGCACCGGTAGATGGAGCCCTAAAGAGGAACCAAGGGGCAAAGCCATAAAAATGCACCGGTCGAGACAAGAGCCGGAAGAAGTTAACAGAGCCTACTTTTTGGCGTGGATCTAATAAAGTTACTTCGAACAGTTTGGTGCCGAAGGCAAGGCTAGTCTATGTGGGTCAGTCAATCAGTCGCCGTGAACTCGGTGAGACTCCCATGATAGACACTTACCTGGCCAATCTGTTTGATTAACCGAGTTAGGTTCATTGCCCCAAGTCTAAGCTACGGCTTGGTGAAAGATGTATAGTTACTATTCAAGAGATGTAATTATACAAGTCATGCACTATTGTATCACATGAATATTCCTTCGGGAAATTTTTAATATACCAGATATGTCAGGCATCATCATATGTCGGGGCATTTTATATCAGTTACTCAATTGTCCAATTATTAGTGCATGCTCCCCGTTTCCGCATTACTTTGATGTAGCACCTCAAACTCTGTTGTTTTTCTTCTAAAACTATGTTTTCTTAAACAATAAGTGTTATGGAATTTGGGGTGTTACAATTTTTATCATTATTTTGCTTTCTACTCTGTCTTGATGAATCTAGACCCCTTCAAATTAATTCGGTTATATGAATATGTACAATTTTGAATTATTGTGTGGATTAATTAATTAGAATCAAATTATTTGAGGCTACCTTTAAAACACGTTTTTCATTTCCTGAGCCTGGAGTACGGGTTAATTAATGGCTTTATCATCCCTGGCGGTGCGTTGGGGTATTTGGAATTCAATAAATTAATCAATATTTTGAATTCAATGTAAAACATGAATTTGTGTTCTCAATCTAAGGGTTTTCATGCAAGAACGTAATTTTTAAGGATCTTGGAAAATTATGTTTTCACATTATTCAATAGTTTAAATGCAAGATACATTTCTTTATCCATGATACAGACGTGTGATTTGCAGTATGATGCAGTATGATAATTGAAACCTTTATCATTCTCTTTATCCTTCTTAATATGCTCTCTATTCTTGATGGAAAACTTGAGGCACCTCTAATAGTCAGAGAATGAATGGACAAGTTTCTATCCTTCTATCCTTTATATATTGTATCCAAAAGACGTAACTCCTTACATCCTAAGAATATGAATGCTCCCATCAAGAAATCAAGAAACTTCTTCCCAAAAGTCATTTGCCGATGGTCATTTCATTTCAGTTAAGAAACATCTTCCGAAATGTCATTTAGCCCCTTCATTAAATATTAAATCATATGCATTTATCATAGGTACATGAGACATTTCTTACATTCTCCCACTTGGCTCATGTGATATATGTCATTTCATGATTTAACAAAATATCATTAATAATGTGCATAATCTTGGCTAAAAGATTTCATATATATTGGTTGCATCATAAGTATAAAACTAATACAAGTCATGGCGGTTGTACATCAGTATATCGACATAGTCCCTTCCATGTACTACTTTATTAGCCTTTCTCCTTGACATGACACTTTAATAGGAAGTAAACTTAATGTCCATCAATAAAGTCTTCATTATATACAAATCATGTTTTTCAACAACATCTTTCATACATGCATGCATACATAAATTTGAAGGCAGGAGAATCTCATAAACACATACATACTAATGAGCTCAAAGTGTCAATGACTAGAACAGAACAATAATTTTAACATTCACTAGGAAATATGAAGAGGAATATCACCTAGAGGGGGGTGAATAGGTGATCTCGAACTTCTTTTTCAGAAGATACTTACGAAGACAGAAATAAGAACTATGGCAGAATCAGTAAATGCACACTAGGGAATTTATACTGGTTCGACCTCAAACTCTGGTCTACGTCCAGTCCCCAAGAATACCTTGGGATTTTCACTAATCTTATCAAACACGATTACAACACAACTACAACTCAAGGATGAACCTTTCACTCTTGGACTCACTCCCCCTTACTGGTTGTAAACGTACACCCACTCTTAAGGTTCCACAACCATAAGTCACACAATCAGAAATGTAATAATTGTTTACAAGAATGAAAAACTCCTCACTGAATTCAATTCCGTAGAAGTTTGGAGTTCTCGAGAATTGGTACTTCATTCTCGAGAATTTCCTTTATTCTCGAGAAGCATTTGGTCTTACTCGAGAACCATGAACCATAAAATCGATTGATCAATTAATCTTCTTCACTTGGAATTCTCGAGAATCACATTCTTATTCTCGAGAATTACTATCCTTCTCGAGAATTCTAACAGTATTCTCGAGAATCTTAATCCAGAAGACAAATGAGATTTCATTTGATATTCTCGGGAATCACATACGGCAAGTTTGATCTTATATCTCTTCTTAGACATACTCGAGAACTACTTCTCTGTGCTCGAGCATTGCACCTATTCTCGAGAATTAATTACATATTCTCGAGAATAATATCATATGATATTTGAATCACAAAGTTTCTTCTCGAGAACCACTTTAGGGTGCCCGAGCATTATGTCAATTCTCGAGAATTCAACCTTATTCTCGAGAATCTAGACAAATCAAATTGTTTGATCTTGTATATTTCAATAATCAGAACGTTATTCTCGGGAAGTCTTAGGTTATTCTCGAGAGTCACAAAATCGATTGTTTCTGATTTGGTATAATCATTCTTTCCATTTTTAAGTTCTTCAAATCTCTTAATTCTTTGTTATCATCAAAACACTTGGGAATATTTCACAAACCCGATACTTCTCGAGAATGATATAAGGTTCTCGAGAATTCCTAGGAACAATGATATATTTTCATACCTTGATTCTCGAGAACACATTCATGATTCTCAAGAATATAGTCTCTCTGTTAACCTCTGTTTTTGTACGTTTGAACAGAGCACCTGCAAACACATATCTAGACACTCCGATGGTAAAGTTAGTTTCAATAAATCATCAAAAGATAATTTAAAATTTTTAAAAAAATAACATTACTTACAATTCATTGGGATTTACCATTCCCAATTCTCTCCGAATAAAGTTGAATTGTTCTTTGGCTAAGGGCTTCGTGAATATGTCAGCAAGTTGCAAGTGTGTGGGGATGAACATGACCTTAATATCTTTCTTTTGCACATGATCTATGATGAAGTGATGTCTCACATCAATGTGCTTTGTTCTCGTGTGTTGAACTGGATTTTTTGCGAGACTGATTGTACTAATGTTGTCGCAAAGAATTGGAATTTCTTTCAGATGCACTCCTAAATTAGATAATTGTTGTCTTAGCCACAAGACTTGTGCACAACAACTGGAGATGGCAACATATTGAGCTTCTGTTGAAGACACAGCCACGGTGGTCTGTTTTTTACTAAACCATGATACTAGAGATCCTCCGAGAAACTCGCATTGACCACTGGTACTCTTTCAGCTAGTCTTATAACCAGCATGATCGGAGTCTGAATATGCAACCAGAAATTCCTGTTGACCCTTTGGAAACCATAGACCAAACTCCTTTGTGTCTGAGAGATAGCGAAAAATTCGTTTCACATGTTCGGCATGTAATTCCTTTGGTGCATCTTGGAATCTCGCACACATTCCTACACTGAATTGTATATCTGGTCTACTTGTTGTTAGATAGAGTAGTGATCCGATCATTCCTCGGTATTTGGTTATGTTGAAGTCTTTTCCTTTCTCTTCATCGGCGTCTAGAGAGGCAGTGGAGCTCATTGGCGTGTCAGCACCATTGCAATACTCTAATCCAAATTTTTTGAGCAAATCCCGGAGATACTTTGTTTGTGAGATAAATATTCCATCCTTTCGTTGTTGGATTTGCAAACCGAGAAAGTACTTTAACTCCCCCATCATTGACATCTCAAATTCATTCTTCATTTTCTTTAAAAATTCTTTACATAGAGACTCGTTAGTAGAACCAAAGATAATATCATCTACATATATCTGTACAACCAATATTTCATTGAGCTTGTTATTTTTAATGAAGAGTGTAGTGTCTGCTTTTCCTCTAATGAAACCTTGATCTAACAAGAATTTACTGAGTCTTTCATACCAGGCTCGTGGAGCTTGTTTAAGACCATATAGTGCCTTCTTGAGTTGAAAAACGTGATCAGGATAGTGTTCATTTTCAAAACCTGGAGGTTGTTCTACATAAACCTCCTCTTGTATAAAACCATTTAAGAATGCACTTTTAACATCCATTTGATAGAGTTTAAACTCTTTGATACACGCAAAGGCCAAGAGTACTCGTATTGCTTCCAATCTAGCCACTGGAGCATACGTTTCCTCGTAATCAATTTCTTCTTCCTGATTATAGCCTTTGGCAACAAGTCTAGCCTTATTTCTGACGATAATTGCAGATTCATCACGTTTGTTTTTGAATACCCATTTGGTACCAATGATCGGATGGTCTTTGGGCTTGGGTACCAAATCCCAAACTTGATTTCTATCAAATTGATGCAATTCCTCTTGCATTGCGATAACCCAATCATTGTCTGAAAGGGCCTCATCAATCTTAGAGGGTTCGATATTTGATATGAATGCAGAAAAAGTTACTTCATTCAAAGTGCTTCTCCTAGTTCTTACTCCTTGATTTACATCACCGATGACTTGGTCCAGAGGATGATTTCTAATAAATTTCTAAGCCTTAGGTTGAGATTGATCAGAATTCTCTATTGAATTCTGATTATTGTTTTCAAAAATATTTTCAGAGTTTTCAAGAGTAGCAGGAGTCGTTTTTGAAAAGAATTGGTTTTTGTGAACAAGTTCATCATCATCATCTATAGATTCATTACTTTTGGAATCGCAGAACACAACATGGATAGATTCTTCAACTATGCAAGTACGTTTATTGAATACTCTATAAGCCTTACTTCTACTTGAATAGCCAAGAAAAATACCTTCATCCGCTTTTGAATCAAACTTACCCAGATTATCCTTACCATTGTTGTGGACATAGCACTTACAGCCGAACATGTGTAGATGAGCTAGGTTGGGCTTCCTTCCTTTGTAGAGCTCGTAAGGAGTCTTTTTAAATTTCTTTCGCAAGTAGGCTCAGTTTGATATGTAGCTTGCTGTATTCATTGCGTCTGCCCAGAAGACTTGTGATGTTTGATTTTCGTTAAGCATTGTGCGAGCCATCTCTGTGAGTACACGATTCTTCCTCTCAACCACACCATTTTGTTGAGGTGTTCTTGGAGCCGAGAAGTTATGATCAATGCCATGACCATCACAGAATTCAGCAAAGGCTTGATTTTCAAATTCCCCTCCATGATCGGTTCGAATGGCTGAAATATAAATACCTTTCTCATTTTGCACTTTATTGGCAAAAATAGTAAATAGATCAAATGTTTCATCTTTTGATGACATAAACATAGTCCATGTAAAACGAGAAACATCATCTACAATAACTAGAGTATATAAGTTACCACCAAGACTTCTTACTCTAGCAGGTCCAACTAAGTCCATGTGAAGTAATTGAAGAGGACGATTAGTTGATATTTCAAATTTGATTTTAAAAGAGGATTTGGTTTGTTTGCCCTTTTGACATGCATCACATATCATATTATTTTCAAAACGAATTTTGGGCAAACCAATAACTAAATCTTTTCTTATCAACTTGTCTAATTGTAACATGTTGACATGAGCCAGACGTTTATGCCATAGCCAGCTTTCATCCAAGTTGCTAACAAAACATTTTTCGAAATTAATGTTAGGCAATTCTAATGTATAGCAATTACCTTCCCTTGGTGCTTTGAATAATGTCTTTAATTTACCTTTGTCTATTGGAAGATCATTCTTACTGACAATAAGACATTCTTCCGAGTCAAAGAGGATCCAATTGTTCTTATCTGTCTTGATGCTCTCAGGCAGACCTGCAGATCACAGAGAGTTAGGTTTTAGGTACCCACCTTTACTTGGGTCCTTTATGGTTAGTTCGGGCCTGAGAAACATAAGTTCCTTTAGGTACCCATTGATAATTTCCTACAGGCCTATCTCTTCTATGTTTTTTATGAAAGCAAGACGAAGTACTATGACCCTTATGATTACAATAATTACAATGTGCAAATGGATTAGAAGTATTAACATTTTTCTGAAAATACTTTAAATAAGATTTTTCACCTGTTTTCTTCTTTCCCTTTCTTTTATCAAAACTAGGATTATATCCTATAACCGAATGATCGTTTGTGAATCTTTGAGCTTTTAAAATTACACTGAGCATTTCACTACCTTTAGTGAACTTCTCAAGTGTTTTTGTTAAATGTATATTTCTTTTCTCCAAATCCACACAATCTTCACATATAGTATTTGTGCATGAAAAAAATTTGACTTGCTGTTCAAGAGTAATGTTTTTCCTTTTCAAGTCTAAATATTTTTCAGCAAGTATTTCATATTCAGATTGTATGACATTAAATTCATCGAATAACTCATCATAAGAAGGTTGCGAATTATTTACCTCATCATCTTCGTTAGATTTTTCCTCTTCTGACACCAGGCAAACGTTGGCCGTCTCTTCTTCATCCTCACTTTCTTCTTCTGAAGAGCCATCTCCCCATATGGAAGACACATACGCCTTCTTTTTGAAATGATTGAATTTCTTCTTTTTCTCCTTCTCATTTCCTTTCGCCATGCATATCTCGATTTGTAGTGTCCAGGTTTTTCGCACTCATAACAGATGATTTGATCTTTATCTTTGTATTCGCGTCTGGTGTTTGAGCTTCCTCCTTTCTGGAATTTTTTTCTAAAACCTTGGTCCCTTTTATAAAATCTTCTGAACCTTCTGACCATCATTCCCAATTCTTCATCATCCTCGTTCAAATCATCTTCTTTTTCTTCTCTCTTTTTCAGCATTAAGAGCAATACCTTTATTCTTGTTGCTGTTAACTTCTCCTAAGCTCTTTTTGAACTTCAACTTGCTCTCATATTCGGATAAACTTCCGAACAAAGCTGCCACTGAAGTCATTGACTCACCTCGTGATTCTTCGATTGCTGTAACCTTTGCCTCCCATTCTTTGGTTAGAACATTTAGGATTTTCCTGACTTGAGAGCGTTGATCGTAGGTCTTACCCACCGCCGCCAACACCACCATCGCCACCACCACCACCACCGCATAAATAATTTTTTGAATATAAAAATTACATAAATAAAAATAAAATGTGTTAACAAACGTAATTCTGATTCTCGGAGTAAAAATTAAATGAGTTAACAAACATAATTCTGATTCTCAAAACTTTTCCCAGGCACAGAATCAGAAAAAACTGTTTCATCTCAGAATCAGTGCTGGGGAACAGAATGGTTCCCATGCACACCCTAATTCATAAAATTAGGGAATAAATTCCTATACTTTTTTTTAGGCCTCCTTGAATTGAAAAATTCTAATGAGGTAAAAACATGTTGGAAAATAATTTTAGATATGAATGGAACAAGATTTGTGAAAATTGTTGAATTTCCAGTTGTAAATCCTGTGCTGGCAGCCAGCATTTAGGCTATTGTTTTATGTATCAAATGATCTTTAACAATCATGAAATTTTACAAGAATAAATTATACATATAGATATTTCTAAATATATAAAATATGTAATGTTTTTATCTCTTATCAAGGAGATATGAATTTTTGAAGTTAAGCCATTTTTCTGGGATTAAAACTGGGCAGCGTTGAGAAAATATTTAACTGGGAATGATTCTTGATGTTATGGTTTCTTGGAATATTTTTCCTTGAAAATAGGCATGTCAATGGTCATGAGGAAATTTTAATCACCCAAAGATGATTTTTTTTAAATTAATTATGATTTTTCAAAGTTACCAAAAAATCTGGGCAGAAATGCTGGAAATTGCGTTTTTAGTAAAATGTAAGGGTAAAAGTGGAATAACAAATTCACCAAAGGTAAAAATGTCAAAATAGGTGAAAATATCCTTTTTGATATTATTCTAGGAAATATTATGTTAATCATAATGTATGGAAAAGGAAATAATCTGACTGTAACGTTATAGGATATCCGGGATCAAGTCCAGAGTCGGATTCAAAGGTCGGGCATGATGGTAATTACGCGGTGAAAGGTACGTACGCGTACTATAACTTTAAATCTGATGTGTCTTGTATGCTTATATGTGATAGATGATTCATAGGGTGATGGACAAGACTAGGTCTTGGGTCATGCACCGTGGCTAAGACTCGGTCTTAAGTCACTATTTATATACATTCCACTTTATGTGGATTGTAGTCTTGATAACGCCACAGGGTTGTTTTCCTAGCGCTGAGGACACGATGAGCTGTCGTGGCACTGGTTTGTGCAAACATGGATAACATTACATGTGTTGTGTGCTATGTATTGTTGTGTTGTTAATATTACATTTGTTGTGTGCTATGTATTGTTGTAACCTTACATCTACTATGTGCTATGTATGGTGTATGCTGAAATGTAATGAACATCTGTCATATATACTGTTATTACTTGAGCATGAGGTTAATTGTTACATGCGATTCAATGGGTATTGAATCTCAGCCTTGACTAAGTTCAAGAAAGGAACCTGGACCTGATAAGGCACTGATAGACGAATCCGTGAAAAGGCGCTAATGGACGGAGCCGAGAAGAGACGTCGATCAAAGCGAATGCCAGAAGAGGTTCATCAAAGTATAGTTTCTGACATGAATACGATAAAGTTGTTTCAAACCATTTGGTGCTTAAACTAAGAAAGGGTCGGTCTATGTGGTTCAGTCATAAGTCGTCGTGAAAGACGGGGAGACTTCCACTAGACTTTACCCGGCCTGGCCAAATGGGTTTGATTAACTGTATTGGGTTCTAAGTCACAAGTCTAGTTAAGGCTTGGTTTAAGATTGTATAGTTACTCTATAAGAATTGTAATTATACACATTCCAGATAATTGTATCATATGAATATTCCTATGGGAAATATTTAATTTAACTAGCTTATGCCTGGGCATTTTATATCAGTTACTCATCATCCAAACGTTAGTGCATGCTCTCCGTTCCGCATTTCTCTAACTTGTAGCACCTCAAACTCTGTTGATTTTCCTAAAACTACGTGTCAACGGACACACAAACTGGTATGGAATTTGGGGTGTTACATAACTTCTTGAATATCCACTCTACATGGTGTTTCACTCCCACTAACTTCACCATCCTCAATGAACATTTCCAGTTTCAATAATCCTTGTGGTGTGATTAGGACAATAAAATCTGCAGCCTTCTGATTTTTTTGGATAACCAATGAAATAACCACTAATTATTCTTACGTTCAGTTTCTTTTCTTGTGGGTTGTAGTATCTAATTTCTGCCTAGCAACCCCAAACATATAGGCGCCTTAAACTAGGTTTCCTTTCAGTCTATAGTTCAAAATGAGTCTTTGGAACTGCCTTACTAGGAACCCTATTTAATAAATACATGGCAATCTTTAGAGCATAAGTCCACAATGAAATGGGTAAAGAAAAATTACTTAACATACTTCTGACCATATCCACCAAGGTCTTATTACACCTTTCTAATACTCCATTTTGTTGTGATGTACCTAGTATTGTGTATTGAGCACAAATACCACGCTTTTCAAGGAATTTAGCAAATGAGACTAGATGTTGTCCGCTTTCATCATACCTTCTGTAACATACTCTATTTTTAAAAACAATTATTAATTATTAAGTTGATTAAACCACTCATCAATATGTTTTATGCAAACAGTTAAGCTTTGAATTTTACCAAGCCCATACTGTTTAATTGAGTCTTACTTCAAGATTTATCAAAATATACTAAAGTACAGCAAGTGAGCCCTAATGTGGCAATATATAATAATTCAACATGTACCAAAATGGTGGAAGCACTATAGACTATCAATACATAATTTATATAATCCATCACATAAAGTACCATTACCAATCAAATGATTGTGCTTGTACAAATTGAAACAACCACTACCAAATTTAAAAGAGTATCCAGCTTTATCAAGTTTGGAAAATTGAAACTAAATTCCTAGATATATTAGGTACATAAAGATTTTCACATAAATCCAAATGATGTTCATTGTCAATGATCAAGCGGTACATCCCAACAACTTCCACCAGAACTTTTACTCTATTTCCCATAAATACAAACTTTTCATTTGGCCTTATGGTTTGGGTTATAAAGAATCCCTTTCTTTTCAGCTCCATGATGTTTCACATAATTGATGGAATGAATTCTCTTGTTCTTAATTCTAGTTTCCTCTTGAACTAGCATACTATGCATTCATGCACATTCCATTTGTCTTTCATGGTATTATTATTATAGCTCATTTGGAAAGGACCGTACTTAGACGTTAATGAGTTCAATATGAACAGCACCAAGAAATTTTCATCCACTTCCATTCCCAATGACTTCAGTCTTGCTGCAATGTTTGTCATTTCAACAACATACTCATGCATAGTACGTGAACCATCAAATTTCATTATGGTCAGCTTATTCATAAGTGTCCCAGGAAAACACTTGTAAGCAGTTTGGGAGCACTCTTCTACAAGTTTTATCATTTCTTTAGCACTTTCAGTTTGTGGAAGAGTTGACTTAATGTTGCTTGCAATGCTCATTCGCATGTACATCAAACTCAACCTATTAGATCTTTCCCAGTTCTTAAAATGGCCTCTTTCATCCTCAATTCTTTCATTAGTAATCAATGTTTTGAAACCCGGACCGGCCGGTTCGGACCGGAAACCGATGATACAGCTGAAAAACCGATCCGAGTCAAGGGTGACTCTGAGTTTTGAGTTGACCGAGCCACAGATTCGTCGGTTCTTTTTTTTTTAAGTCACCTGAAACTTTGTCAGATCGACGGTGAGAAAGGCTCAACGATGAGAAGGAGAAGGAGGACAGAGATCTGAAGAGTCACCAAAATCTAAAGAGATTAGAAGCATCACGAACAGCCTCAACGACCGCCATGGATTCTCGCTCTTGCTACGATGCAACGAGTCCAAGAATCCTGAGAGCCTCCGACCAAGTAATCATGGCCTTTGGATGAAGGAATCAAAAGAGAAGCGAGCATGAGACAAGTAGGAAGGACGCAGAGGTTAGATTAACAGAGAAGGAAGCCATTGTTGACGGTTTAGGGGAGGAGACAAGACGAAGAAGAGTGAGAAAGAGTGAAATACCCGTTAGAGAGAGATATTCATTCTTCAATATCCTGTGGTGTGACCATGTGATCTCTTTTTTGTTTTTAAAAAATAAAAACAATATAATATTCACATGTTGCCATATATATGTACAATGTGATGGAGTAGTGTAGGACTTATTTCACTTGTCCTTCAAGTGATTGATTTGAAATACAAAATTTGAAATGTGAGGGCTACGCCTACTATACATTATTTGATTAGTAGCTATGCATCAATCTTACATCATAAACTTGTGAACTGTAATGAGAAAAATATCTGACAATATGCAAGTCCAAAAATTGTGTTCTCCTTTTTTTATAAAAAAAAATTAATATATCAATATTACACATCTCACATCTTTACATAAAATATGTTTATTATTAAAATATAAATATTTCTACCTATTTTAATTAACTTATATTTTTTAATTAATATCGGTTTGACTCTGGTCTGACCCTTAACCCAGTAGCCTTACTAGTTCAATGATCAGTCCGATTTTCAAAACATTGTTAGTAATCGCACTAGGTTTTTCTGTTATAAGAGCTAAATCCAAATCCATTACCCCAAGGTAAATTCGATTTGCTCCTTCCATTCAGAGAAGTTCAATCCATTAAAAACTGCAATAGTTGAGAATAGCGAATGTGTGGCAACAAGTACTTCAAGGAATAAAAAATTTGAAAACATTAATGCTTTGAGTCATACAATCACATACTTAACATGCTTCACAAATTCAGACATAATTCATTCAATGCATATCAATGTTCACCTTTAGAGACCCACTAATATACAACATTCAACCATAATGATGCTATAAAAATTTCACATAATTTGGCAGTGATGCATACCCCATCTAGAGATATTTATCATCTTTAGATGTCTAAATAAAACAAGAAGTATATGGACAATACCAACATTTATATTCAATTATTAGAGAGAAAAATAACCAACATTTAGATTGATCCATAACCACCCTATAATAACGAACTTCTTCACCCATAACACAAACATAACTTTCATAGCATCAAGGTTATAGGTAATTGAAACATCACCGTAATTTTGGAATTAAAATAATTAATAAGGATTTGGCCACTTTGGTGACTAACAAATCCAACATACTTAATTCCAAAACTTAGTTATTTAACATTCATACAATTGCTATTCACAACGTCTAAGAAGTATAAAATCATAGCCACAAAATCATCCTTAATTCAAATATAAATAAAGAGCGAGAATAACCGCATAAATTCAAACCGAAGGCTATAATTGCATTTCCACCAATACATGAAACCAACTCTGCTAAACATATCAAATTGGCCAGGTAAGTGCAAATCTAGTGGGAGTCTCTCAGTGTTATTGCAGCGGTGACTAATTAAATTACCACTAAATCAAGACTTGGCCTTTGAACCACTTTCTTAGACACCAACGATATGAATTAACTTTATCTGATTCCACCGCCAATAGATCAAACCAACAACTTGTTGTCCGTTGGCATATACCAATAATATTAACATTCCAACGTAGAAATGATCAAAACACATATACCATATAAATGTGTGTGTGCTTTCAAAGTCAAGAATCCATTCATAATCATACATGGAAAACATTAATTTCTAAACACAAGCTCTAATACCACATGTAAAACTTGAATTTGTGTTCTCTATCTCACGGTTTTCATGCAAGAACACAATTCTTAAGGATCTTAGGAAATCATGTTCTTACATTCAATACTTTAACTACAAGATACACTTACCTTTATCCATTATACAAAATCGATACTTTGCAATGTGTGACTTGCAGTACGATAAGTGAAACATTTATCATTATCTTTACTCTTCTAAATATGCTATTTATTCTTAATGGAAAACTTGAGGCGTCTCTAATGGTCAAAAAAATAATAGACAAGTTATTATCCTTCTATCCTTTATATGTTGTATCCAAAGACGTAACTCTTTACATCCTATGGATATGCTCCCATGAAGCAGTCAAGAAACCTCTTCCCAAAAGGCATTTGCCAACGGTCAATTCATTTTAGTCAAAAAAACCCTCTTCGCAAAAGTTATTTGCCAACGGTCATTTCATTTTAGTCAAGAAACATTTTCCCAAAAGTCATTTATTTCAGCCAAGAAACCTCTTGCCAAAGGTCATTTAACCCCTTCATTAATTTTTAAATCATATGCATTTATCACAAGCACATGAGACATTTCTTACATTCAAAGTTGTAGTAATTAATAAGGAATAATTACTATGCAGTCCCACACATGAACAATCTAATTATAGTAATTTATATCATTAAATTTTTCATATAAATGTATAATTTTTCCTAATCTCTTATTGTGTAGACTTTTATATGGGTTTATCGTTTGTCATGTCACTTGATATAAGATTATATCAAGTCACTCCAAAACTACGTCATTTTGGGGTTAGGGAAATTAATGAAGGGTGTTTTGGTATTTTTATTTTTGTATTTATTATATGAATTTTACTAAAAGATCCTTCATTAATTCGCCTAACTCTCAAAACGACGTAGTTTCGGGGCGACTTAACGAAACCTTATGTCAAGTGACATGACAAACGATAAGCCCTTTTTATATTTATGGGTTATATACAGCGGTAAATTTGAAACAAAGCATATTGGGGTCATATACTTAACATAAATCTCTTCTTCTTTTTTTAACCAGCACATAAATCTCTTAATTAGCTCTTATATTTATGATTCCTTAATTCTCTATCTAAACGAATCAATAAAAAAAATGGGAAATATGATTCGCCTATCAGTTAATGTCGTCACTTATATAAAGACATTTTTTGCAACAAAAGAAATAATAGATCCACTTTAAAATATTCTCTAGCACAATTAATAGTTCCATTTAATTTTTTTTGAAATAACATTGTTATTATATGCATTGTTGTCAAACTCGCGAATTGACTCTCCGAGTTTACCGTTTTACATTCCTACCTTACTAAATCGAGTTAAGTCTAGTAAAATTGTATCAGATGTAAACTCAGATGAACTCACAAGTTTACACACCGAATTTACCGTTTTTACGTTTGTTGCTTACAAAATTGTGTTACTTTTTTTCAATTTTGTCATCCTCAACAGCTTTATATATGAATTTTATAGAAATTTCTTAATTAAATATAATAAATTATGAATGTTGATATATTTAATTTCAATTATTTAGATTTAAAATATATTTAAATTGTAACATCCCATTTTCAAAAGCAGTATAAATTTTTTTTTTTCATCAGAGTAGAGTACCGGAGCAACTGAGTAACTGATATATATATTCAAAATGCCATAAGTCTGGCTAATTACAGAAGTGGTACAACAACCGAGATTTTTTAAAGTAAATATCAACAGAAGTGTCTCCCTGGCGATCCCCACGCCGTGGCAAACAAAAGATGGTCTTCAGCCGGACCTCTAAGCTTGTTGTTTTTTCCTCTCCTCGGTCCTCGGTCCTCAGTCCTCCTGACCCTGACGCTATGTTAAGAGCTGGGGTCCGCACCGGACCTCAGGTAACGGTTAATCTCATGTTTACATATACAATATACAACATATGTATCATACAAACAAGCATATCCCAACAGCACATAACCCACCCTGGCAGATGTGTCACACCTAGCTATCGTGTCACACCTAGCTATCGTGTCACACCTAGCAGCCATTTCACACCTAGCAATCGTTTCACACCTAGCAAACGTATCCCAATACCCAGCAAACATAACAACAGTACATAAATATATCACAGAGCTAAAAGCTACCTCATACAAGCATACCATACACATAGCACATATACGCATACGATAAACATCAGTGTTAGTGTTACAGTACGCGAACATACCTTTGTTGACGGAACTTCGGTACGACTGTTGGTCAGAACGCAATCACAGATATCCTATATGGATAACAGCGTATTCATTAATGATCAATCATTATAACGGACACTTTAGTCCTAAATTACCATTTTACCCCTGCCCTTACTAATCGGCGGAATTTCGCCAGAGCTTCGCTACTTTGACTCTAATCTTCCAAAATTTTTCATAACTCTAACTCCAACATATTTTCGAAATATATATCATATTCATCCCTAAAACATGATATCTAAACTAACTTGGAAGATTAAATATCAAAATAACCTTTAAGCTATGAACTTCAAAAACTACCGAACTAAAGACTAAGAACCGAAGAACTTACCCTTGAAGAACTTCCTACTCCTTCTCCAGAGCTTCTCTCTCTAACTTCTCTCTAGGATTTTTTGTGAATTGGTGAAGAATGAGGAGAATCAAGGGGCCTATTTATAGGGAAAGCTTGGGGGCAAATTTGCACTTTTCCAACTTTATCATCTTCAACCACAACCATTGGATCTAGGGCATTTTTCAAGCTCAAATCTCCTCCACACAAAGCCTTGGCTGACCTCCCTTGCCTCTTTTTCAACCAAGTGATGTCACCAAAGGTGATGTCACTCTTGCTTTATGGAACTTGTACCGATAAATTCCCCTGTTCGGTGTTCTAATCGCGTAATCTTAAAGAATCTCAGAAATTCCTTAGAAACTCCCTGAAGATCTAAACTTCCTCTGTCAAGATATTTGGATTAACCAAATTTTTGATCCCATTAAGGGTATTTCCTAACCTGCTGAAGATTTCAGGGCAACCGCCGCTCTGCTACTTTAAATTACTTCGGCCAATGTCATCTTCGGGACAAAAATCCACTGATTTACAATATGTCCAATTGTTAGAACCCTAATTCAAGGATTTTGAGTTAGGATTTAATTTCTATCGGTTCTCATTTATCCTATTTGCTTTTTACAAAATATTTCTACTTTTGCTAAAATGTCATGATATTCTTTCCTTTTATATTGTTATTATATTGTCCACTTGCATTACAAACTTTTACTCCCTCATACTTCAATATTTTCGGCTGCATACACACACACACAATAATCCATTTGGTTTCCCACTTGCAATAATACCATGAAGTGTTCTTATTGGATAGTTGTAACTCTTGACTTTTCAACTACTTCTTCAACAAGTTTATTTACTTCAATTTCCTTCTTTTCTTTCTTACTTTCGAAATTCATGGAGTATTTTTGACAAAAGATGTTGCTTTTTAATTCCATTACCTTAAATTATTCCATTATTAAAGTAATTATCCCATTGGTCAACACACAATTACTTGGATATCTCTTTAATTTATGCTTAAACAATTAGCCAATAATTATTTATCTAATCACTTACTAATTGTTGATAATTTTCTTAATTAATATTAATCAATATCTCACAACTATTTTACTGATATTGGTCATATATGCTCCATGTAAAATATTAAAAATCACGGGGTAACTTATGCTCCCCAAAATTATATTTAATTTTGCCTCATTATTTTCCAGGGAAAATAATCCCAAAAATTCCCTAAATTAGAGACAACATACTCTCTAATTTTTAACAAATATTTTATTACCATTTAGGATTTATCATAATATTTTCAGGGCATTTTATGACCCACTAACTCACTTAGGGATTTTTAGCACTTTTTTTCTTCTAATCTTAATAGAATTCACCTTTAAAAATAAGATAAGTATATCTCAAGGTTTGAGACCACATATTCACCTATTTCCAACAGGTATTATTTACTAAATTATGATACTTATCATAATTCAGATTTTAGGGTATTACATAAATCAAATTATTGTCATTTTTATATTTAATCATACACTGTTAATACATATTTAATGATAAAAGTAAACTCTTACGAGTTTACGATACGAGTTTATGTCACTATCACGAGTTTGTTTAAAATCGTGAGTTTGACAACCTTTTTTTTTTTTGAACAATTCTTAACTTATATTCATAGAGACAAACGGATTACAGATACGAAGAAGTACACTCGAGGAAAAACAAACAGAGGCCAAGACTCGAAAAACAAAGGGACCTGAGAGAAGGCTAAACAAGCCAACAGGAAATAAAAGCAATTAACTGCTATCAGCATCAACCGGAACTACACGATCAGCGGTAATATTGCTCTGGTGCAGCTGACTCCTAGAATCCTTAGCATCTTCATCCAGGATAGAGAACAAAGGGGGTAAGGGCATTTCTACCCACCCAATGGGGCACACCCCCTTATCGGTAAATGCAGCTAAAAGGTCTTGCTGCTTTATTCCCCTCACGAGGAAAGAAAGTAACAGAGAAACTGGATTCAGAGTAAAGGAGATTAAGGATATCTTCAAGGATCGCACGAGATTGCCATTCACCTAGCTCCGGTTGAGCCTTTACCAAACATTGTGCAAGAGGTTGGCAATCAGTCTCGAATATGATATTTTTGTTACCCAGATCCTGAGCTAGCATCAATGCTCTTCGCAAAGCAAGGGCTTCAGTCATGAAAGCTGAAATGGATTTGACCTTGTCTACAAAGGCCCAGATCATATGACTATGGTGATCTCTACAGATGATACCAATGGCAGCGGATTTTGTAGCATTGTGGAAAGCACCATCTGTATTAATTTTAAAACTTTGCGCAGGTGGTCTTTGCCCACCCGATAGAGCATCTTGGCTTCGGTATAATGATGTTGTCATCTTTAAGCGCGATTAGCTTCCCAGTATGAACAAAGAGACTGATTTGCACGCTTGAGTATATCGGATGGGTTTGGAGTTTCCTGTTGGAAGATTACTGCATTCCTGCCTTTCCAAATATACCATAATAGCCAACATACCAGCGCTATGTCGACATCAGTGAGCGGATTTTGAGGCTGCAGGATATCTAACCACCATCCCCTGAAGCTGTGGATGTTCCCAAGGTCCCCTATGAATGATAATCCACTACCAAACCAAATGCAGCGAACCCAGGAACACTGGAAAAACATATGCTCCACAGTTTCGCGTGCCACATGACATATGGGACACTCGTCCGAATTACTTCTCTTTCTATGATATAGTGCTGCATTAGTTGCTACAGCATTTGACAATATACGCCATACAAAATTAGCAACTCTAGGAATCACCTTTACCTTCCAAGTAGCCTTCCAGCTAACCTTAGTTAAAGCATCTGAAGGTCCTGCTGTCACGGACGCTGGAATAATAGAAGGATTTGATAGGTGATAGCCTAGTTTAACAGCATATGTTCCATCTTTTGAGGGACTCCAGAATAATATGTCATCACGTGGGACCTGTGGAAGAGGGATAGAAGATATAGCATCGGCTTGGCAATCAGTAATGTGGGATCTGATAGAAGAGAGATCCCAGCACCCATGACTAGATGAGAGAAGAGAGGCCACAGTTTGTTCTGACTTTTTCAGTTCTGCATTATCAGTATTTAACCTTTTGGGGGATAAGGAAGGAATCCAACTATCTTGCCAAATTTGAACTGAGCGCCCATTTCCTATCTGCCAGCAGAGGTCAGGTTTAATATGATCCCTGCCTTCTAATATACTAACCCAACACCATGAGGCTTTGTGTCCCTTCACTGCATCAAGAAATGAACAATCAGGGAAATAGAGGCCTTTTAAAACTTTTGCCCAAAGATCATTGGGATTTTGGAGGAGACGCCATGCTGTTTTTGCAAGTAGTGCTTTATTGAACAGGATAAAATCTCTGAAGCCCATGCCTCCTTCTGCTTTGGATTGTGACAGTTTATTCCAGGCTACCCAGTGAGTCCTCCTTTGTCCTTCCCACCAGAAATTGGCCACCATGCTGTTTAGTTCTTTGCATGTCTTGACAGGGAACTTAAAACATGTCATAGGGAAAATGGGAATGGCATTAATGACCGCTTTGATCATAACCTCTCGTCCTGCAAAGGACAAATGACGGCCACTCCAGCCCAGCACCTTCCTGCTAATTTTTTCACGAACATATGCCAAGGCTTGGTGTTTGGTCTTCCCCCAGATGCTGGGGATTCCCAGATATTTTCCTTGATCCATGCTTTCTTCAATGCCTAGAATATCACAGATGTCTCTCCTCAACGACTCAGGGGAATTTGCTGAAAAAATAATGCTAGATTTCTCTAGATTTGCAAGCTGGCCTGAGGCTGAGCAATAGTCATTAAGAATTTGTGCCAGCACCCTGCAATTCTGAGTATCTGCATGCATGAAAAACAAAGCATCATCTGCGAAGAAATTATGTGAGATAAGTGGGCAGAAGTTACCCAATTTAAGTCCTGTCAACTTGCCCTGGGCTGAGGCGTTATTAATTGTAGCAGATAGGGCTTCAAGAGAAAGAATAAAAAGATAAGGCGATAGAGGGTCTCCTTGTCGGAGGCCTCTACCAGGACTAATGGAGGCAACTTTCTCCCCTGCAATACAAAGATTGAGATGTACAGTTTCCACACAATTCATAACAAGATTGACCCACCGTTGGGAGAAACCAAATTTTACCAATACCACCCGGAGGAAGTCCCATTCCACTCTATCATAGGCCTTGCTCATGTCCATTTTTAAGGCAAATTCAAACTTGTTACTGGTTTTCCTCCGCCTTAAATAATGGAACACCTCATGGGCTATGATAATATTATCTTGAATTAATCGTCCCGGTATAAAGGCACCCTGGGAAGGGGATATACACTTATCAAGGCAACATTTCATCCTATTGGCCAATACTTTAGAAATGATTTTGTATGAGAAATTACAAAGGCCAATAGGTCTAAAATGTGCAACAGATTCGGGTCTATCCACTTTTGGGATAAGAGTAATATTTGTACCATTAATTTCATGCAATGGGCGCCCTGTATCAAAGAAATCCCTAACCATCTTGACAACTGTATCCCCTACCTCCTCCCATGAAAATTGGTAGAATTTACCTGAGAATCCATCAGGGCCTGGGGCTTTAGATCCACCCAAGTCAAAGGTAGCTAATTTAACTTCTTCTCTAGTAATGGGCCGGAGTAGAGATTTATTAGTGGCTTCATCAATTTTTGTCCCAATGGAATCAACAGCATTCAGTAAAGGGCGAGGAGCTGTAGAGGAAAAGAGATTAGTAAAATAATCAGTGAAAATATTATTTATTGTGCTCTTATCTCTAGTCCATACACCGTTGTCATCCTTAATACTTAAGATCATATTCCTCCGTCTTCTGATAAGAGTAGACAAATGGAAGAATTTTGAGTTTCTATCGCCTGTTTTTAACCACGAGATACGTGAGCGCTGCCACCAATAATTCTCCTCCTGATCCATCATCTCCTCAATACGGTAAAGGAGGTCTACAGCATCTCTATAGCTTCCTTCTGACTGGTAACCCTGTCGAACAGATGTTAGTTGGGATTTCAAATTTTCAATCATCTTTTTTCTATTTGGAAAACTGTGTTTACTCCATCTTATAAGGCATTTTCTGCAGTTATTGAGGGTAAGAGCAAACCGAGATATATCATTATTTCCATTGAAATTTACCAAGTCCCAGCTATCATGAACCACCTGCATAAATTCAGAATGAGCGGTCCAATAATCCTCAAACCTGAAAGGCTTTATTTTATTCGAAGCAACAAAATGAAAATTAACATGTAAAATATGATGATCAGCCCTCATGGGTTCTATGTGAAAAATCTGAGCAAAAGGGAAAGCATGACAAAAAGCATCATTGCCCATGACCCGGTCAATTCTCTCTCTGATAGTGGCCCCATCTTGTCGCCGGTTGCACCAAGTAAACCATGAGCCATTAAAACCCAGATCAATAAGAGAGCAATCAGCAATAAATTTTTGAAAGTTGAGAATTTTCCTGATAGCCCTTGGGTTGCCTCCTTGTTTTTCTTGATGAGATATAATATCATTGAAGTCGCCCAAACATACCCAGCTCCCCGTCCTGCTGATTGCAAATTGAATTACTCTTTTGTACACAGCAAGCCTGTCCTTCTCAGTTGGGGGACCATAGACAAAAGAAATATGCTGGGGGAAGTCGACTGTAGGCTCAAATACTGAAGTGTGGATAACATTTGTAGATGAGGAAATAATGTTCACCGTAATGTCTTTATCCCAAAATAACGCAAGGCCACCACTTAGACCGATAGGATCAATTATCCATTCTTCATCATAACCGCAACGCTGCCTGATTTTACTCACATAATGTCTCTTCTTCTTAGTCTCCATAAGAAAGACTATGCGGGGTTTTTGATTATTACAAACTTCTTTAAGATATTTGACTGTCAGAGGAACCCCTAACCCCTGACAGTTCCAAGATAGAAGACTCATGGCGAACCGATGGCTGCTTGGTGGCAACCATCGGCGTTTTTAGGACTAGTAGGAAGAATGGGCAAGGTAGTAGACGCACGGGTGTTATAGGGTACCTGGGATGGAGACTGGGTAGGTATTTTTGATGGATTTTGGTTATCAGGCTTAATTGGGCATTTGACAACCTTGATTATATGTATATATAACTAAATATTCAGTGCATTAATTGTGCAAACTTTTCACCAACATCCGAGAAGCAATATATGAAACAATTAATGTGATTGTGAAGCAATAATTTGATAGAAAATGATTTTAGATGGGCATTAATTGAAAACTAACCAAAGTGGCATTCATGAACTATACATAATTTTAAATAAGTTTATTATTACTTAAAGCTTTTTATACATATTGTATCCACACACACACACAAAAAAAAAAAAAAATTATACATATATTAATAATTGTTATAAACAATAATTTAAAATATATTCCAACAAATATATATATTTTGGCTTCGATAATCAATATGTAAATGCACGTATATAGTTAAAATGGAAAATTTCATTGCACCCTCTGTAGCAAACTATTCTCAAACAATCCTCAAAATTTTCTGAAATTTCACTGCACCCCTATGGCTAAACTAAAATTAAGTTTTTTTGGCTGAAAAGACATTTATGCCCTTGTCTTGTACATGACTAAGACGGTCTTGTAAGTTCTCACATGTGTCTTATAAATACATATATTTGACTTGTAAATTCCCACATGTATCTTGTAAATAGCAAGTATTCTTGTGAATATGCTCATTGTCTTGGACATGGATGAAATGATCTTGTAACTTCACTTATTTTTCTTGTAAGTAAGCATATTTGACTTGTAAATTTTCACATATGTTTTGTAAATAATTATGTTTGACTTGTAAAGTAGGGGCACGTACAATTGTCTTTCTAACTACAAATGTTAATTTTAGTTTAGCATAATTAGAAGGTGCAATGAAGTTTCAGAAAGTTTTGAGAGCTGTTTGAAAATAATTTTCTATAAAGGGTTGTAGCGACATTTTCCCTAGTTAAAACTATTCCAATTCATTTTATTTTCACAATTTTTTTTGTTTTTGTGATTTTTTAACCAATTTTGAAAAGTCAATCCTCTAACAGCAGAAATTTTTCTGTATGTGGAGTTTTATGGGTCATATTATATATATTATCCGTTGAGAGAACAAAGTAGCAAGTCACTTCACACCTTTATTGAAAACAACTCCTTACCTGCTTGTTTATTTTCTGGAGGGCATGCATTGAAAGCTTGTTTATTTTCTGGAGGGCATGCATTGAAAGAAAATAGCTTTCATGATGATTAGGTTATTATACTACATGTCTATGTTGGAAGAGATTATAATTCACAAATGTCCCGTCGGGGACGTCCGATAATAATTCACACGTGTATATATATATATATATTAAAACATTTTAGTTATAGTTGCGTATGTTAGAAATTTAAAGGAAAATAATTTAGATCAAGTTTCTTGTATCTATTTTGTTAACTTCTTTAATCACATGTAGTCATGTGTTCTATTTTTGCTTGGGCAAAAAAATCGTTCTATTTTTTAAATGTCATCATTTAACTCTAAACCTACAGAAAAAAAAAAAAAAAAAAAGGATACAGAACTTGATATAATGGATATAATAGATGTAAGTATCGATCAAATTAAAAATATACACCAAAAGTTGTGAAAAAATTTAAAAGAATAAAAAATACATATTTAAGAAAAGTCATATTGTTTATCATTTATGAATGGTATAACTTCTTATAAATTTTATATTTTATGCTGACAATTTTAGAATTTAATATTTTTCAAGTAAATTTATTTTATTTGTTGTGTCATTACTAACAATTTTTTACAAAATTAATTATTCTAATTTTTTAAAACATTTTCTTTCCAAAAATAATTTTTTTAACTTTTTGTTGGTATCACTATTTTTTATATAATATATATTTTGAAAGTAATTATATTAGTCATTTTTACTCTTGTACTGAAACAAAATCATAATTATCTAAAGAATAATTGTTTCACACAAATTTTATAATACATCAACTTTCAGGAGAACAATCAGTCATATTTATAGCTTATGGATGACAATCCTAAAGATTTTATATTAATATATTGAATCTCATAATAAGAATTTAATCAAAATTATAAAAACTATTAAATATTGTCCCAAGTAATCATTTGCCCAAAAAAATGTGGAAATGTGTATAAAATGCTTCAAGCTGGCCCATCATTTAACCAGAAATAGTATGGGATATTTAATTAATTTTATAAGTTATGTAACAAATATAATATATTATCTGTTATTTTTAATATAAAATGCTTAGTCAAAAGCAAGATAGATGGGTGTCAACTACCGGTAAGACCTAACAAAATGGGGAAAGGAATGGAGAGTAAACCACCAAAACACAGCACTTCATTTTCATTTTTAATTAACAAATAAAAACTTAATTTGACAAAGTTAAAAATTTTGTAGGAAACAAATATAATCAATGTTGTGAATTTTTTCTCCTTTCCTTTTTAATTATTTTTTTTCAAAAAGAATATTTTATTTTATTATAATCTATGTTTATAATAGGGGCTAAGAAATTTAGAAAATGAACCATATGTTATTAATAGTTAATGAATGTATATATATGTATGTGCGCGCGCGTATTATTATATTATAATATATATAATTTGCTTTAGAATTCTATATATAAGAATGAACCAACATTATGAATGGTAGGAGCTCTTGTCTTTTAGGACAATCGTTACGAGTTCCGTTTCTAATTAACATTATGCAATAAATTTATTTCAAATAAATCCATCTAAAAACACATGAATCTTTAGATAACTTTCTCTGTTTTTTTTTTCCTGGCCTGATATGTCAAAGTCTTTTTTTTAATTAACTAGTTTTCTTTCCAGGAATATCTCCGATCAATCCCATTTTTATCGTACTATGTCCTTAATTATATACAAATCCTAATTAATCAATCACATTTCAGTGCTGATCTTAATTGAAGATGACATACAAATCCTAATCAATCCATCACATTACACACACACACACACACACATACGGAAAAATTGCTGAAAAGTTGTGTGCACTATATAATTAAATTTGTTTAAGGACCTGAGTGTAACCTATTTTCATCCAGTATATATAACACTTTTTTAGCCATGTGCAGCTGATCTTAAACTATGTATAAAAAGAAAGACATTTTCACTTAATTGAAGATATTTTGGACACAACTTAGAGTTTTTGCACCTACTCAAAGACCAGGGTTTTTAAGTACTTTTAGAAAATAAATTGTGTTGGGGGACTTTTTTTTAGCAATTTTTCCTATATATATATATGGCGATGGTTTTGAGAATAATAATTTATTTTTTATGTCGATAATGAATATGTGTGTGTGTGTGTGTAGAGAAATTTGCTTTAGAATTATATATATAAGAATGGACCAACATTTTGAATGGTAGGAGCTCTTGTCTTTTAATGTAGTAGTTACGAGTTTCATTTCTAATTAACATTATAGAATAAATTTATTTCAATTCAATCCATCTAAAAAGTTATTTTCCTCACGTAAATAATATCTCTGCATAATAGTTTTGTGAGAATATATATAATAAATAATAAACACTATGGCAACTAATTTTATATATATATCTAAGTAAACTTTGTTTTGAATATTCATACGGTCTGTCTGAAATTCTACCGACCGGACCATAACACAAAGTCACATATAGTCAATTATCTCTGAGACGATTTCAGAGAAATATCTGTGAATTGGTTTTGAATAAATGCATGTATGTGGACTGAGCAGAATCGAGGGCAATCATCAGGTACTACGCAGCCAAGTACGCAGACCGTGGACCCGACCTGCTAGGTAAAACCTTGGAGGAGAGAGCCATGGTGGACCAGTGGCTAGAAGTGGAAGCTCACAACTTCAACGACATGTGCTTCAACCTAGTGCTGCAACTAGTGATCCTTCCCAAAATGGGTTAGCCCGGAGACTTGTCCTTGGCCCACAGCTGTGAGCAGAAACTAGAGAAGGACATGGACGTGTATGAGAATCGCTCGGCGAGAGCCCGTACGTCACCGGCGACAACTTCACGCTCGCTGACCTCAGCCATCTTCTGGGGATCAAGTATCTGATGGAGGAGGCAAAGATGTGACATTTGATCTATATTGCACCCAAGGACGGACCTTGGGATAAATATTTGGGGGCCAAATGTATACTTATTAACTAATTAAAATTTTTATGATTATATAATATTTTTAAAATATTCAGATTTATAATAAAAGTATTTTAACAATTATAATGTATAAGATAACATTTATGTCTCTAGTATGGATGTCATATCAACTACAACATGAAATTCCAGAAGATTGCCTGTTATATAATATATCAAAATATTAAAAGTTAACAATGTAATTTATAATTCAAAATTAATAAAACACTATGCTAAATGAAACAATTAAAAATTACATTCATTTAAAGTAATGCTCTTTGCTCTTTTAATGACTTGAAATCATCAATAATTGAATCGGTCGTGAAAGTGTCAGCTATTTCTCTTTCAATATGAATTACCATATTGTTTGCAATAAAATCATCGTCCATCTTATTATGCAACCTTGTCTTAATATATTGATTTTAATAGACAACAACAGACTATCCGGTTAATAGGCCTGTTGCGAACTGAATTCAAAATATATGCGTTTCACATTAGCTTTAACTTTTGTCATGGTTGGACTGGTGCGTTGTTTATATCAACTTTAAAAAAAAAAAAAAAAAAAAATCTGAACTTTTTTTTTTGGGGGGCCATGGCCCTCCCTTGTAACAACTAAGGTCCGTCTTTGATTGCACCAATACCGACACGACTCGACACTCCGATACGTTAATTCTAAAAAATCTAAATTTCAACACGTTAAGACACGTTTTGATATTAAATATATATATTATAATTTACATTCAAGTTCAATATTCCGTAAAATCCTAGCCTCCAGCTTTAGCTCATCGTAGATTTGGCCTCATCATAAAAGTCGTGCCTCCTTTTAAAAAAAATACAAAAGGAAAATTCATCATCAATTCAGTAATATTCAAAGCCACGCATATTTTTAAAAAATAGGAGTGTTGAGGAGTGTCAGATGGTATCGGAGTGCCAACACGCATATTTTTAAAAGATAGGAATGTCCGTGCTTCATAACATTTGATCACCGAGAGGAAGAACGTGAATGCATGGTGCGAATGTATTTCTAGTAGACCTGCTTGGAAAAAGCTCATGGAACTGGTTCACTGATTCATATATGCGTGCGAGTGCATGAATATTGTGTTTGTTTGTGTTGTGTGTGTAGAATAATGTTGTTAGGGAATATATTGTAATTAATATAAAATTAATTAGTATCCCCATCAATCAAGGATTATGATTAGGAAATCATCATTAAGAGCCATTATCATTGAGGCTCTCCCCTCTTGTATAAATATATCTCGTCTATACATGAATATACACAACTTTCTGATTCTTTCATTACATGTTATCAAAGCCTTAAGAATTCTAGAGTTTCTTTTTTTTCCTGTTCGGTACTGTTTGAAGTTCAGTATTGTTTGGAGTTCGGTACTATTAAATATTTTGGGTACTATTCGATACTGTTTCGTATTGTTCGGCACACTGTTTCATACTGTTTGGTGGCACTATTCACTAGTATTGTTCAGTGCACTATTCACCGATATTGTTCATCGATGTTGTTCATGGTTATTGTTCATTAGGTGTGGGTTTCTTGACTGTAAAACTACTATTTTCCTTTTACTTGTGCAAGTTTGGATTTTTTTTGTGCAGTTAGCGATTGTGCTTGTTGTTTGGTGTTTTTGTTGATTGCCGGTTCTTCTCTTGAAAGTGCTTGATGTCTTGTTATTGTGATTCTTTAGTTATTCTTCTATGGCTGAATCTAAGACATCTGATATGTTGCCCATATCTGCTAAGATTGCTGATTCAAAATTGAACTTGAGAAATTGTAATGATTGTAATAAAACTTTTAGGGTTTTGCTCTTGGGTATTGAGAAGGAATCTCATTTAATTCAATATCCCCCTTCTGGTAATAATGAGAAAAGTTTGGCTTGGTCTAGAGTGGATGCTTATCTCTTTTTCCTAATTTGGAACTCTATTGAACCATGGATTCTGGCTTTTCTTAGTCACTGCAACACTTGAAAGAAATTATGAATTATCTAGAATTTACGTTCTTTGATAAAGGGAATTTTACTCAGATTCACGAAGTTTGTAAAGGCTTCTATCGCTCTCAGCAGCAGGGTCGTCACTTGAAGGATTTCTTCTTGGATTTGAAGAGGTTGTATGAAGAGATGAAGGTACTTATGTCTCCACCAGTGGATCTTCAAACCCATATCAAGAATCTGAAGTTTCAGGCTATCATCAGTTTCCTTGAAGCTCTTGACCCATCTTATGACACCATCCGATCTCATATTTTGTCAAGTCAAGAGCTTCCATCTCTTGAAGATGTGTTCTCACGGGTTCTTCGTGCTGATAGTTTGATTTGTCCATCTGTTGATCTGAATGCAAGTGCTTTGGCTAGGCGTGGCCCCTTTGAAAACAAGAATTATGGGTCCAAACAGGGCACTAGTGTTACGCACATGACTTCTGGTAGTATTATTTGCAATTATTGCAAGGAACCTGGTCACATTAAGAAAAATTGTCGTAAAAATTGTCGTAAATTGCAAAATAAATAGCAACATGATTAGCAACGTACTTTTGCTCATATTTCCCAGACACTTGATCAATCTGATCTGGTCCCTTATCTGTAGGGGCCTTAGCTATAGGTACTATATCCTCTGGCCTTGCTACTACTTCACAAAGTGGGTCATTGATTTTGGTGCCACCGACCACATGACAGGTAACCATCATTTATTTTCATCATATGCCAACCCATTCTCTATATTTATCACCAATGGTTCTCTAGTTTGTATACTTAGATCAGGCACTATTACACCAACTACATTCATTTAGCTATCTTCTATTCTTAATGTTCCCAATCTCACTTTTAATCTTTTGTATCCAAGTAAACTAACTCCTCATTTGAACTATTTTATCTCACTTTTGTTTAATTTAGGATCTTTCAACGAAGCAGATTATTGGTAGAGGCTATGAATCTTGTGGGCATTACATCCTTGATTATCATGTGTCACGTTCTGTTGCTTGTTCCGTTGGGTCGTCTCCCTTTAAAGTCCATTGTCGTCTCGGTCATGTGTCCCTTTCGTCCCTCAAAAGGTTGTATCCTTAGTTTTTATTTGTGTCTACTTTAGATTGTGAGTCGTGTGAGTTTGCCAAACACCATCGTGTTCATTTGGCACCTCAAGCCAATAAGCAGGCTGCGCCTCTCTTTACATTAGTTCATTTTGATGTTGAGGGTCCTTGTTCAGTTTTGTCTCAGACTGGTTATCGATATTTTGTCACTTTTGTTGATGACTTTTCCCAGACTACTTAGCTCTACTTAATGAAATAGCATTCTAAATTGTTTACTCATTTTTGTAATTTATGTGCTGAAATTCAAACCTAGTTTAATACTCCTGTGGAAATCCTTTGCAATGATATTGGGAAAGAATATTTTTCTACCCCATTCACCGATTATATGTATAGTCATGTTATTCTTCACCAATTCTTTTGTGTCGATACACCTGCTCAAAAAGGTGTTGCCGAAAGAAAGAACCGTCATCTCTTAGAAACTGTAGGAGCTCTCATGTTTCACTCCCGTGTCCCTAAATCCTTTTTAGTAGATGTTGTGTCTACTGTTTGTTTCCTCATCAATCGCATGCCTTCGGTTGTCCTTAATGGTGACGTTTCCTATTTCATTTTGTTTCCCACCACTAAGTTTTTTCTTGTTGATCCCAAAAATTTTGGCTATACCTGCTTCATTCAGGATGTTCGTCCAAGTGTTGGTAAACTTGATCCCAAGTCCTTGAAGTGTGTCTTTCTTGGTTATTCTCGAGTTCAGAAAGGCTATCGATGTTACTCTCCTGATCTGCGTCGTTATCTTGTGTCCACTGATATGTCCTTTCATGAGTCTTCTCCTTTCTTCAAGTCTTCGATATTATCTGAGTCTTCCTTTGTCATTGATGAGCCTGATTATCTTCTCACATATCGTGTCCTTGTCTTACCAGTTCAGGCTACTGTTCCAAAACTTGATATTATCAATAATGCTTATGTTGACACTAATCTGCCTTTACTAGTACCAGCTTCACCAACAAATTCCACCCATGCCTCCCTGGTTCCTAATCCTGAGTCCCCAGACCCTACCATTCCTGTCCCTGACCCAATTATAACTGATTCTACTGTTGACCCATTTGATGACCTACTTATTGCCTTCCGCAAAAGTACTTGTCCTTATTGTCCTCCCAAGAGATATGCTGATTGTACCTATCATATCTCCTCTTTTGTGTCCTACTAGCATTTCCTCTTCCCTTGTGGCCACCCTTGAGTTTATCTCTACCCCTACCACCCTTCACTAATCCTTGACTCACCCTAGTTGGCGTGTAGCGATGGAAGAAGAAACGATGGCCCTTGGGATGGCTGGTACTTGGACTCTTGTTGATCTACCTTCTAGGAAGAAGGCCATTGGTTGTAAATGTGTGTTTGTTGTTAAGACTAAGGTTGATGGTTCCTTGGAACGGTTGAAAGCTCGGCATGATGCAAAAGGGTATGCTCAAACTTATGGCATTGATTATTCTGAGACTTTCTCCCTTGTAGCTAAACTTACTTCAGTTCGTCTCCTTGTCTCCCTGGCTGTCACATATCATTGGGATTTGCATCAGTTAGATGTTAAGAATGGTTTTTTGAATGGTGACCTTATTGAGAAGGTTTATATGGAGCAACCACCTGGGTTCGTTGCTTAGGGGGAGCATCAAAAAGTGTGTTATATCCAAAATTTGTTGTATGGTCTAAAGTAAAGTCCTCATGCCTGGCTCGATTGGTTTTGTGGTATGGTCAAGAAGTTTTGTTTAAGCCAAAGTAAGTTTGATCACTCTGTGTTCTACCAGTAGTCCGATGCAAGCATGGTTCTTCTAATAGTATATGTTGATTATATTGTGATTACTTGGACTAACATCTCTGGAATCTCTGAACTTAAAGTCTTCCTTAACGCCCACTTCCAGAAAAAAGACTTAAGTCCATTGAAGCACTTTCTTGGTATTGGGGTTTTGAGAAGCAAGAAGGGCATCCTTTTGACTCAGAGGAAGTATGTTCTCAATCTGTTAAAAGAGACTAGAAAGTTTGGAGCTGCACCAAGAAGCATTCCCATGATTCTGAATCCCTTCCTGGATCTTAATGATAGCATGTTTGATGAGCTTCTTGATGACTTGAAGAAGAAGATTGATCTAGAGAAACTAAAGCCATTTGCATCTCCTGAGAGATATAGAAGACTCATGGGGAAGCTGAATTATCTCCCAATAGCTCGCCCTGATACAACCTTCTCGACTATTGTACTTAGGCAATTCACGGCATCTCCAACAGTAGCACAGTAGACAGCCTTAGAGCATATCTTGCATTATTTGAAAGGTTCCCCAGGTCGTGATATCCTCCATACAGACTATAGGCACACCAAAGTCTAGTGCTTCTGTGATGCGGATCATGCAAGATCTAAGGACACAAGACAGTCTATTACGGGTTACCGTGTGTTTGTTGGTGGAAACTTGATATCTTGGAGAAGTAAAAAGTCAGGTGTTGTGTCAAAATCAAGTGCAAAAGTAAAATAAATAACCATGTCACAATCAGTACAAGAAATTGTATGGGTATTTCAACTCATGAAGGAAATTGGCATCACTTCGATTGTCACTTTATTTGTGACAAGATCAAAGAAAATATATCTATAAGGCACGTGCGATCAAACGACCAACTGGCTAATCTTTTAAAGAAAGCCTTAAATGGGACAAGAGTTGAGTATCTTTATAACAAATTGGGCAAAATCAATCTATATGCTCCAACTTGAGGAGGAGTGTTAGGAAATACATGTGAGGGAATATATTGTAATTAATATAGAATCAATAAATATCCCCATCAATCAGGGATTATAATTAGGAAATCATCATTAAGAGCCATTATCACTGAGGCTCTCCCCTCTTGTATAAATATATCTCGTCAATCTGTACATGAATATACACAACTTTCTGATTCTCTTATTACAAATGTCAAGTGAATTTTATGTGTGTTTGAGATTTAGAGAGAGAGATCTTGAATTTCTAATGATCATTTTAGTTTTTGTTTGGAAAAAATAAATTAAGAGGAAAGTGGTGGGAATGAGATTAGAGAAATAAGAGTTATTTTAACATGTGTGTCATAACATCCTTAATTTTTAGGACTTCAAGAGTCCACTGTGGTTTAGGATGTTAAAAATAATAATAATAATAATAATAATATTATTATTATTATTATTATTATTATTAAATTATTAAAAATCAAAATAATTAACAATGATAAATCATATTGATAAGAAAAATATGTAGGGGAAATATATTCATAAAATAATCTAAGGAGAATGACATATAAATACCATATGAATTCCAAACCCCAAAAGCCTATTAATATTTGTAAAAGATATAAAGGTGACAAGGACTAAATTGGGATTTAAAATATTGATGAATTTACCATTATGCCCTCTCTTCCTCTTTCTCTCTCCTTTCCCTCTCTTCCTCCTCCTCTTTGAAGATGGAATATCACCTAGAAGGGGGGTGAATAGAGATTATAAAAAATCTTTCACTAAAACTCAAGAATATAAAACAGAGACAGAGAGAAGAGCAATAAACCCAAGTGTTTTATGCCTCTTGTGTTTATTGGAGCAATAAACACTAGAGATTATTTGCATATGTCTTCAACATGATTAGAGACAAATAAAAAGCATCAAGATAGGGGCTGTCTTGTTCGAAATTTAAAAGGCCATAGAAGAGGAAATAAAGATGGAATTATTAATACCCTAATGCCTTGATTAGTTGACAAACCAATCTTATAATGACACTTGTGATTAGAGGCAAATAAACACTTGATTAAGATGTTAATCAAGCTTAATGAAACAGCCCCAAAAGTCAACAATGGAAACTAGCCAACCATGAGATTTTGACACATAGATTGATAATCCAAAGGCCCTAAATTAATCATGCAATTAAGCCTAAATCCTCAAGTAATTAACTTGACCAATTAGAAGCTTGAATCATTGGATGATTGACACATGAAAAAGCAATCCAAGGGGCTGGAATTAGAGGAGGATGTTGACCATGAGGTGTAAGGTGAGGATTGAGAGTTAAAAAGTGCAAATTGATCCTATGGTTGTAAGGAAAGAAGAGCAATTGGATTGCCTATTATGATATCCACATAAGCTTGGGTTTTTCCCTATAAATTGAAGGCTCTCCTCTTCATTTTCTTCACACCCAAAACTCAATTCAAAACTGATTGAGATAGAGAGCAAGGCAAAATAGGAGCAAGAGGAAGAAGGAGTAGTTCAAGAATCAAAGGTAATATTCTTGAGTTCAAACTTTTAGTTCTTGGTAGAGCTTAGGTTTAATCTAGAAAATTGAAGAGAAAATTCCTTTTAATTTTTTAAGGTCAAAAAGGGGTTTAGAATTCAAAATGGATGAAAATCATGGTAGGAAATAATTTTTGAAATTAATGGAGCAAGATTGTGAGAGTTGGAAAATTTTCAGTTTTTGAGCTTTCTGCTGGCAGCGAATATTGTGGTCATTATTTTATGTATCAAATGAGCTTTAAAAATCATGAAATTTTTCATGAATAAATTAGAAATACAGGGATTTCTTTTCATATAAAATTTTTAATGTTTTGAGCTCTAGACAAGGAGTTATATATTTTTAAAGTTAGGTCTTATTTCTGGAATTATAAACTGAACAATGATGAGAAATCATTAAACTGGGAATTATTCACGTTGTTATGGATTTTGGAATTATTTTTCCTTGAAAATAGGCATGTTAAGGGACATGCATATTCTTGAAGCACTCAAATTGGATTATTTTAGAATTAATTATAATTTTTCAAAGTTGCTGCAAAATTCTGCCAGAAAATCCAGAATTTCATTTTTGAGGAAAAGTAAGATAAAAGTGGAATAAATAAACCTCCAAGGGCAGAAAAGTCAAAAGAGGTAAAAATAACCCTTTTGGTATTATTCTAGAGAGATATGATATTTATTATAATATCATATGGAAAAAGAAATAATCCGACGATATTATAGGATATCCGGGAAGTCCGGGGTCAGATTCAAATGATGGGCTTATTACGCGGAAGGAATGTACGCTCACGTACTGTAAATTTAACTCTCTGATGTTTTATATGGCTTTGATATGATTGATTGAATCATAGATTGTGGACTCGTGAACAAGACTAGATTTTGGGGTCATGTGTATTTACATTCAGTTGGCTGTGGATTACTGTATTTATATGATAATGCTGCATGCTTGTTTTCCTAGCACTGAGGAACCCGTGACTGAGTCACGAGGCACTGGTGAGTGCTGGTAACGATACATGTGTTGTAGGCCATTGTAGTCGGGTACCGATGTGTTGCTGAATGTATATTGTTGTGATTGTCTATCATATATTGTTTACCTTGCATATAAGGTTAAATGTTACCTGAGATTAAATTCGATTGAATCTCGGCCCTAACTAAAGGTTCAAGAAAGGAACCTGGATCTGAAAAGGCGACGTGGATGGAGCCGTGAAAAGGCACCAGTGGACGAAGTTGTGAACAAACACAGATCAAGACGAGAGTATGAAGGAGATTATTTAGGCATAGTTTTCGGCAATGAATTCAATTAAGTTAGTTCAAACTATTGGTGTTTAACTAAGAAAGGGTTGGTCTATATGGCTACAATAATTAGTCACCATTAAAGACGGGGAGACTCCCACTAGACTAAACACCGGCCTGGCCAATAGGTTTGGTTAACTTTGTTGATTCTAAGCCACAAGTCTAGTTAAGGCTTGGTTTAAGATTGTATAGTTATTATGTTGGAGTTTTTAATTATACTAGCTCTGTGTAATTGTATCATGAATATTCCTTCAAGATTTTAAATATAACAAGCATATGTCGGGCATCAGCATATGTCTGGGCATATGTTGTCAGTCACTCATCGTCTAAACGATAATGCATGCTCTCTATTCTGCTTTACTTCGACCTGTAGCACCGCCAACTCTGTTGATATTCTTGATACTACGTGTCATCGGGCACAATAAGTAGTATGGAATTTGGGGTGTTACAAAGCTTTAGAGACATGATAGAGTTAGTCTATGGGTGTTGTTTTCATTAATTCTTTTAGAATAGAGGCCGCAAGTTTGGACAAAAAACGCGATGGATCGGAGGGAGTAGCTGTTGTTGATTGAACCATAGTACCTCTTTCATTTTGTGTTATATGCTTCAGTTCTTCTTTCTTATTCCCTTGATTTTCATATTGGTTCTGAATCTGAATCTTGTGGGTGTTGAATTTGATTTTGATGTGTAGTTAAATTTTATTTTCATACAAAAAACGCATCTTGCTAATGGCAGAGTGGTAGTTGTCATTGGCAAGGAAGAGCGGTGACGGTGAAGGAGAGAGGAAGAAGATGATGAACAATAACCTGACATGTGAACAAAAGTCGTAATAGGATTAACAAGTTCATTAATGGTAATAACAAGTGTATTCATCAAGTTGTACACATGTCACTCTGCTGAAACCAAAATCTGAGGAGAATTAACAAATCTCATTATGGGAATAACAAGTTCATTAATAGAAATAAGAAATCTTTCGTCATTTTATTGTGTATACCAATTTTTTTCAATTTCACATCACACCCACTCTTTTTCTTCGTTAATGAGGATGAGGGTTGTTCTGTTGTAGTGTTGGTTTTGATTAGTTTTGATGATGTCTTATATAGATGACATTCTTAAGAGCAAAAAGGTTGCATACTACATTTATCTTTTACTTTGACTAATTCTTATATTTAATGTAGATGTAAAGTTTAAAACAGAAGTTGGAATGAAGCTTCATCATATTTGAGCTACAATGGAGTATACTTTAATGATGGAGAATAATCAAGATTGAAGAAGGAAGCTCTTGCTCAATATAATGGGAATATCATAAAAGCAAGAAGTTATCAAATGATTTTGGGAGATAATCTAGAAGGAGAGAAGAAATTGAAGAAGGAAGAACTTGGAATGCAGTGGAATATATTTATTCAAGTTCTTATATTGATGCTAGAAGTCTCCAAGATCATATGGAAGTTGGAACGGATCAATTCAGAGTTTAAACCATCAAAAATCACTTCCAGGATGAGCAAACTCGAACCCATGACTTGCAAACTCGAGCCTGTAATGTTCTCAGCAACTCTGGCGCCTCTGGACAATGCAAACTCGAGCTTAGAACTTAAACCTCAGGTTTGGAACTCCAAACTCGAGCCTATCATTAGCAAACTCAAGCCTGCGACTCTGGACAAGGCAAACTCGAGCCTATTAGTTGGTAAACTCGAGCCTGCAGCAGTCTTCAGCATTTCAGCTACTCTGTTCAGCGTTTTCACTCTGGCGACGTTTGGTAATTCGATGATATCTCCTAAACCAGAGATCGGATTGAGGTGAAACCAGTGGCATCTGAAAATAGACTCCCAGGGAGTCATTGTGATATATAATTCAAACCCAAAGGAGTTCATATGAAGGATCTAGGAATTTATGAAGTTGACAGTGATGTTCACGTCACACAGCAGACCAACCTTCCATGATTTGCATTTATCTCACCAACGGCGAATCCAAATGAGATGAAATTAGTGGCATTGGAAATTATACTAAAAGGGCTTTCCATTGATAGGTGAACCAACGAAAACAGAGTTCAGAACAGGGAGATATGGCCCTCGAAAGTGGACTGTATTTCTAGGATGTTGGAAGTTTGCAGCAAACTCGAGCCTATTAGTTGGTAAGCTCGAGTTCGCGGGATTCAAAGGACAAATTCGAGCCTGTTAGTTGGCAAGCTCGAGTTCGCGGGTTACAGAGAGCTATCAGGTCGTGAAAATCATCCAAACTCGAGCCTATAAGTTACAAACTCGAGCCTAGACAAGACAGAGAGCAAAATATGATTTTGAAGAGACCCAAACTCGAGCCTATAAGTATGGACTCGAGCTCGGATCTTACAAACTCTAGAGTTTGTCTCTAAACCTCCGGTTTGCACCTAAACCGTACATTCAAAAGCTTTGCAAACTCGAGCCTACTTATGTAAACTCGAGTTCACGCTCCCGCATCGAAAAACACCATTCCGAAAGTCTCATTTCTCATCTAGATGATTACCCAATAACTTATACTTCTTCTTAACATTATTTATATCATTTATGTATAAGTTTCAGGTGATTAAAATGAAGGATTAGAAGCAAATCTCAAAGTGACAGATTTGTGAAGAACCTTGCGTCAGAATTTCAGAAATGGGAAAGAACACAGATAACTTGCAGAAATGAAGTTGAATACTCAAGTGTAATGCTTCTACAATACATTCAGACATTCAGACGATGAAATAGAAGCCTCAACAGATTCATCATTAAAAGGTTCTGTTATGACAGATTTGAATTTGCTCTTAAGTCAAATGAAGCAACTCAATGTGCAACTTGCTTTATTTTAATATATCCTATCAAGCAAGACAAGTGGAGACAGCCTGGAAAGAGAACAACCATTCTTCAATGTAGATATCAAGACTCCCACTCACAAAAGCTGAACAACACCATTCTACAAACAGAATATCATGGGAGACATTCTTGAAGAGCCAAATTCTGAATATTCAAATCTGCAACAGCTATATTCAAGCAACAGCAACAAGAATCTTGCAGAAGCACTTACAACAGCTATATTTTCCATTGAATTCGAACCTAGTGCTTTCCCAACGTCCATAAGCTTCAACCAACATAAATACCCAGAATTTTGAAGTCTTCAATACAGAACAGATAAGACAGAGATGAGAGAATACACAGAAAACGCAGAAACACAAGTCTGCACATTCAGAATGCTCATACTCTGATATTCTCACCATTTACTCTCTGATTTCCCATGTCTACATATCATAGAGAGTGAAATGAGTTTTCTAGTACTTCAGTGTTTATTCATACACTTCTGAGAGAGAAGATACATTGTAAACATTCTATCTTTCCATCTGTGAGTTACTCAAGATTGGGTGATCTTGAGAGGGAAACACTTTGTGTTGATTACAGCTTGTAAGGGGAGTGAATCCTAGTGAGAGGATTACTTTGAGTACAGAGTGTGTAATCAAACAAGTGTATTGATTACAGTTTGTAAGGGGGAGTGAATCCTAGTGAGAGGATTACTTCAAGTACAGAACTTGTAATCAAGTTGAAAGAAGATAGTGGATTGAAAATCTCAAGTGGAGCTTGGGGACTGGACGTAGGTCAAGGATTGGGCCGAACCAGGATAAATCATAGTTTGCATATTCCCTTCCCTTATCTCTTACATTCCAGCATATATGTTTGAATGATTGTTCATCACTTTACAACTTGTTATTGTCATTCAAACTACTTTCATTAAGTTGCAGAAAGTTTTTAAAGCTCTAAGTTTTTAATCAAATACCCAATTCACCCCCTCTTGGGTGATAGCCAAGTCTTTCATGTAGAACACAGATGTCTAGCCTCAAAGGGCTAGGATGTATTGATTTCAGATCGAATATGGCGCCCACTAATATCTATGAAGGAGATATCAAAGAGCGCTTGCAGATCACTGTGCTACACAGGGGAGGCTTTTCGCCTGAGGGGTGGTGTGTGTGCACAGTGAGACTGAATGATAAAGAATGGAATGATGAACGTGGAGAACATACCTTGTGGGTAAGCTCCTATTTATAGAGATTACCTAGGGTTTCGTTCTCCTTACTTTCAGTCCTTCTCACTGGCGTCGTGCGTATCCCACGTCTTGATGGTGCCTGCTCCATTATCTGCATGATTCCTGTATTAACGGCACACTCAAGGGGTGATTGGCAATTTACCTGTTTCAAGGGAGGCTTCCCGCCTAACAGTTGCCCCCAAGCTCAGGAGTTCGGGTTTCTGAGCTGCTGAGATTAGTTGTTTACCATCCCGGGCTCTTCCTTCCTTGCTCATCTTGGTATTAATTGAGTTTCTGGAACTGGTTCCCGACTTGCCTCTTTACCGGGCTCATTTACAGTCGATACCTGGTTGTCTTCATAACAAGCGAGACTGTACTTACTTCGGCGTTTTCCATATTCCGCTAACCGAGTTAAAACCATCATTCCGGTGTCTTCATAGCACCTGAGATTGTCTTATCTGAATTGTACCGAGTTTAGCGTTTCAAAACTCTCTATATGCGTGCTGCCCCCAATCTTTGGTGAGGTGGAGACACGTGGCATACTCTAATTTGATGATCGTTCAGCTTACTTATCTTGTGTCATGCGGTCATATCTTCGCATTAATTGGGCACCTTTAGCCGCCCTTGGTCTTCGCGCACAATTAATACTCACGCCCTTTAACGACAGTCATTATTCCTTTTCTTGGAAAAGAAATCGCCGTTTCCATTAAAGTGTCATTTATTGCCGCATGGCCCTTACAGTTCGTTTGGCCTATAAATTCCTCCATCGCCTCCCATTCTTCATCACGACTGGTCTATTTCTCGTTCTTTCTTGGGTAAATATCTCCAAAAGATACGATGAGCTTTCTGGTGAGAGTTTCAAACTCCATCATCCGTTGCTTACCTTCCATTTTTCCAGCCATGTGGGGAAGAAGAGTGTGTTTCCGGAAGAAGGAATGGCCCTCTCGGTCGCTGCTCTGCGGCTTTACCTTCAGATGTATTTACTAGTCTTCAACTGCGTCGCTTGGTGAATGCCTGGGATCCCAGATGTATTTGCCAGTCTTCACCTATCTGGTTCAACTTCGTATGGGATCCTGGGATGGGAATCAAGTTTGCATCCAAACATCTTCATCCACCAGGGGAGGCCCTAGATATGTTTGTCAGTCTTCCTTGACTTGTCTCAACTTTTCTAGGGTCTCCAGCATATCCAACAAGGATCTTCACCAGTATGGTATCCTTGTTGGATAGTTGTTCAATCTCCAGCTCCAGCTATCCCAACCGTCGTAGGAGAGATCTAGTTGTTCATCAACTGTTGTAATTAGGGAATTCATAAATTATATTTACGAATGTAGCCTAATTTTTTGTATTTTGATCTTGTAATCGTCTTTGTAAGCGGGTACGTCGGTTTACTCCCTTGTAAGAATACTGTGTAACTTGATCAAGTATCAATATAAAGCTTGCTTTCGATTTTCACTCATGTCTTGACATAGATTGAATGCCTGCCAATACCAGTATTGAGGTTTCCTTTAATAGCCGAGGTTGACCAAACGCTCAATCTGGGCTCGCCATTTAATCCGTCTTTAGCCGCGTATGCCAAGTTTATCTTAACAAAGAATCCGAGTCACTCGCATTCTATTAACCCGGTTATGACCGAGTTGCCCACGTATCGTGAACCCGGGTAGAACCATCGGGTATCAGAACTAACTTCTCTTGAACTGAGGCTTTTAGTAATAATCTGGCTATAAATATCACCAGGAATCCTCGGGGAGATAAGATGTACCTGACCCAAATGTGAAAAGACACATCCCTTTTCTCTAGACTGACACGTCACAGCGCATAACTGCCTTTCCAGGCGTGGGTGCCACGCTATAGGCCCTTGTAAGTCGCGCGCATTTAATGCCTGCGTCAACTCAGAAAAAAACATCATTGCACTTTTTAGGGTTTAAACCTAATTCTTAGCGTGTGTGGACATAACTGCCCCTGTCGTTTCAAATTCAAAACTCCTTCCAGACTGTTTGAATTCAAAAACCTATAAATTTCCTCTTTCTTCGTCCTTTGGGCACTTTGCACACTGAACGCTTAGCCTGCCTTCTCAGCAACAACCTCCACGATAGTCTACTTTTGTTACCGTTTGCTGAATTTTTGCCGAACTCCTTTACCAGGTATTACAACAGCTCTTTTAATTTTCACATCTTTTTCAATTTTCATACTCGTCGAGTTTTTAGTACCTAGCATTCGAGGAATTTTCTGGATCCTTTATCACTTTTTAGAGAGTACTTCTTTGAGTTTCTGGGTTTTCTGGGTTAGACAAATGGCTCGCACCCTGCCCCACACCTTTAAGCGCAAAACTCATTCTCTTCTTCTATCTTCAGTAGATCAAAACCTTCCTGTGCGTTTAGATATACATGGTCAAGGAGCCTTAGAGCATATTGAATATGCACACAAATTTTGGTTTTGGTCTCCCAGAAATGATCATGTCATATCTCAGCCCAGAAATTTTCCTGGCCATCAAAATAAACGGCCTGTCCACACCCTAACGACCATGTCCCATGACCTTTCGCCTCACCAAACTTCTTCCCAGCCCGACCAAGCCCTGGGGCCAACCCCCTGTGACCAATGTTGCTACAAGAGCATTGAACTGGCTAAACTTGGCCGAGACAAGGATGCCGACCTAGTTTTAGGTTATTGTCGACACAATACCCTTCCCCCCACCAATGCGGTTCCGAGAGAGCTGAGTGTGTTTAGGCCAGCACTTAATATTGTTTGCCCCGAAGTGAATGCTAATCCAGGTATATGAATCATTTTCTAATTTCACCCTTTCTCTGCATTTTAGGTTTAGATGGCATCCTCATCCCAGTCGCTTGTTTCGTCTACGGCGGATGAGTGCAGTTCGTCCGGCTCTATCTGAAATCCAAGCTCCCCAAAGAAAGTCCTTCACTTCAGAGTAACCGAGGTTAAAAATACCATGAAAACTGAGGAATTTCCCTTGATTGGCGTGAGATATGGAGATGGGTATTCAATAAGGCTTCCTATGGATGATGAATCCGTTGCCACTATCCGACCACGAAAAAGTGAGCCTCACGAGCCTCATTTCTTTTTCTTTTACCGAGATGTTTTTACCCAACTCGGTGTAAGGTTCCCATTTACCGACTTCCAAATCTGTCTTCTTAACCACCTGCATCTAGCTCCCACACAACTTCATCCCAATGGCTGGGCCTTTGCCATTGCCTTTGAGAACCTGTGCCGGGACTTAGAAATCTGTTGTACTGTGCCCATGTTTATGACCTTCTATTCCCCCTTGGAGCTAGGTGGGTTCCGCGCACCTGGAACGAACTTTTTTGGATGGACGTCTCTCCGTGGAAGAAGCGAGCACATGCTTTTTAGACCTTTTTGTGAGTCCTGGAAAAACTTCAAACTAGCCTTTGTCAAAGTTCTGGCCCATCCTTTTCAATGCCCGTGGTTCCTCCAAACCGCCGCTTCCGGGGAACTTGAAGGCAGATTCCCTTTGTACTGGACGAACACCCACCACAAGTTCAAATCCGGAGACTTTGCTCCGACCAGCCTTTCAGAAAGTGAAGAAGCGGTCGTGGTGAAGCTAACGGAGCTCTCTAGTACCCTTGAATCACTAATGGACCCTGCCGACCATATTCCCACCCCCTTAGTTAGACGACGCACACCAAGGAGTATGGGATTATGTATTTATGTATTCCTGTGATCATAGAAAATTCCTTTGCCTTCACTAACGATATTCTTCTTTCTGCCATGCAGGACAACAGATGGGAAAACCTAAGTTTCTTGAGGTCTTTGCCGAGGTTCCAGCAAATCCTGCGGATTCTCCAACTCTCCCTCTAGCGGATGATCCTACCGTGGGCAGCCAACCTACTATCCCGGAGGAGGCTGTTACTACCAAGGCTCCCTGTAAACGCCCCGCACCCCAAGGTGGATCGAAGCGCGGAGAGAAAAGAGCCAAGACGTCCAAAGGCAAGCAGGTTGCAGAAGAGGCACCTACTCTGACCCCTGCGCCGGCGTCACCAACTCCTTCATGCACGTCCACATTCTCTATGCCTCACAATCATGCCACCATGACTGGAGGGGCTCTCTGGTCAGATGGGATGACCCAAGCAATTAGAGATCTTATGCGTCCCCCTGCTCAGCTTTACTCACCTTCAGAACCTACCAAGAAAGAGAAGCTTCAGCTGGCCGACATTGAGCTGCAGACCCATAGGGCCGCCTCCCTAATACGGCCTTACGTTGCGCTTAGAATTCAGAATGTTGTCCGGTTGAAATTTTTGAATTATGTAACCAAACAATTGTCCACGATGACCGGCATTCTTGAAGGCGTGAGGAATGAAAGGAGCGATCTCCGAGCTGAGCTGGATGCCTTGAAGAGCAATGCCGATCTGACAAAGGTTATGGAGGAGAGGGATCGAGCTCAAGGAGAGTTGGAGGCATCTAGGGCCGAGCAAGAAAAGCTGGGCCGAGAGTTGATTTCTCTCAACGGGAAGCTTGTTATAGCGGTGGAAGAAATTGCTGTGGTCGAAACCAAGTTGACTACGACACAGACTGACTTGACTGCAGCCCGGGCCGACTTGACTGTCACGCAAATTGACCTGACCGCAGCCCAAGCCGAGTTGCATCGCCTTGAAGGTCTCCGCTGGGAGGACGCGCTCTTAATGCAGAAGATGACCTCGGATAACAATCATTTGAACGGTGTTCTCAGAGAAAAGGATGCGGAGCTTATTAACGCCAAATCCAAGATTGTGAAATATGGCCAAGCCGCCAGACTGTCTTTTGAGAATGTTGTTGCTCAAATCCGGGTCCTGAATCCCGATACCACTCTTAACACAACCGGATTGGATCTCCTGGCTTATGTTAGCGATAAGGGGAAACTGATTCCTCATGGGGATGAGGAAAGTGAAGACGAGCAACCTTCTCCGTCGGCAACTGAGACGCAATCCTAGCTGTAACCATTTATAGTTGCTTGATACTTGTTGAAGGACTTTTTGTTTGTCCTGCTTTGTATGTTCCTGGTCGTAGGCCATAACTCTTTGCATATAAACCATTACTTGCATGGATAACTGCAGCTTTCCATACACGCTTTTCACTTTATTAGGAATATAGCATCGAGTTCTATGCGTTAACCTTAACCTCATGAACCCACGTATGCATGTCCATTGCATGATTTTTAACCACTACAATCATTTTTCATGAATTGAACAGCGAGTACCTGGACTATGATGCTCAAAGACGAGCTTTATTGCTCAGAATTGAAACATACTTTAATTCATACATGATTTTGGAAAGCGGGTTTCGCTACCCTATCTTCTACATGCTTTATTGTGATGTGATTCTCGAAACCGGGTTTAATTACCCTGGATTCATCACGTTTAAGTTACACATGATTTTGGAAGCCGGTTTCAATACCCTGACTTCTTCATGTTTATGCCGGACATGATTTTGGAGGATGGGTTTCATTACCCTGCCCTCTACACATTTGAATGGGACATGATTTTCGAAACCAGGTTTAATTACCCTGGATTCCTGCATGATTTCGGAGGACGGGTTTCATTACCCTGCCCTCTACATGTTTTGTCTTTACAAGATTTCTGAAAACGAATTTTATTACCCTGAATTCATCATGTTTAAATTGTACATGATTTTGGAGGACGGGTTTCATTACCCTGCCCTCTACATGCTTTTCGAAACCGGGTTTAATTACCCTGGATTTCTCATGTTTGAACCACACATTATCTTGATAGCCGGATTTCGATATCCTGACTTTATAAGTGTTTTATCATCAAAAGGCGGACAGCAGTTTAGCTTGTGGAAATTGGGCCACGCAACCCTTTCATTCATGGATTCATAATTATAAAACGTCTTACAAGAGAAAAAGAAACATGTCGGCTTCCTTCGAGCAATTCCATTACATGACTTTTATTGACGTTACCCTCACCCGAGCTCTAGGCTTCAACTATAGTAAGCCTTCAGCTTGTCTGCATTCCATGTTCGCTTCACAGCTTTCTTCTGCAAAGTCTCCAACTTGTAATCTCCTTTCCCGATATTCTCAGTAATTCGGTAAGGGCCTTCCCAGTTGGGAGCGAGCTTTCCCTCCGTGGCATTTTTGTTGCCAATGTCATCTCTCCAAAGGACGAGGCTCCCCTTGTCAAAAGATCGAGGTCGCACTTTCCTGTTATATCGGGTTGAGATAAGTTGCTTAGCTGCCAAATCCCGGCAATGTGTCGTGATTCGCACTTCATCCACCAGATCTAGCTCCACCGTGATTGCATCATTGTTCTCTTCTTCATTTTGAAGGGTTGTGACCTTTCGCCACGATTCTTCTCCAATCTCAATCGGGATCATGGCTTCACATCCATATGTTAACCTAAAAGTTGTTTCTCCAGTTGATGATTGGACGCTTGTTCAGTATCCCCATAAGACGTAAGGCAATTGGTCTACCCAACTAGACGTAGCATCTTCCATCCACTTTTTCAATCCGTCCACTATGACTTTATTCGCAGCTTCAGCTTGCCCATTAGATTGTGGATGCTCCACAAACGCGAAGTGCTGTTGTATATAGAAGTCAGATACCAGCTTTTGAAAGCCCTTGTCAATAAACTGGGTTCCGTTATCCGTGACGATCTCGGCTGGTATCCCAAACCGTGATATAATGTTCTTCTGTAAGAACTTCTGCACCCTGGCCGATGTGATCGTTGCGATAGGTTCTACCTCGATCCACTTTGTGAAGTAATCGACTGCCACAATGAGCCATCGCAATTGTCCCGCAGCTCGCTTGAACGGTCCTAGCAGGTCCATTCCCCACTTAAAAATGGCCATGGTGCTGAAATTACATGAAGCTGGGCTAGAGGTGACTTGATGGTGTTAGCATGCTTCTGGCAGCTGTCGCATTTTTGAACATGATCTTTAGCATCTGCTGCTATGGTGGGCCAAAAATACCCAGCCCGCACTGCTTTTCTAGCTAAGGCTTTAGCTCCCATGTGATGACCATTGATTCCTTCATGAATCTCGGTAGGACATATCGGGCCTCATTTACCGCGAGGCACTTCATCATTGGAGAATGCAACCCCTTTCGATATAACTGGTCATTAACGAGCGTGTACGAAGCTGCTGTTCTCATGAGCTTTTTTGCTTCTAGCGGCTCATCAGGGAGGACTCCTCTTTCCGGGTAATCCGCAATGGGTTTTCTCCAGTCATTGGTCTCCGAAATCACCATTACACAACTCGGCTCCAGAAGGCTTTGTTGAACAATAGTACGGTGATTGTCTGGGCTCTTTGTACTCGCCAATTTTGACAAAACATCTTCCCTTACATTGTCTCCTCTGGGAATGTGCGCAACGGTTACTTCGTCAAACTCCATGATGATTTCCTTCACTTTCCTCAGGTATTTAATCATTAACAGCCCTTTAGCCTGGTAAGTTCCATTAATCTGGGAAGCTACCAACTGAGAGTCAGTGGAAACATGTACTCGACGAGCTCCGCTTTCCTTAGCTTGAAGCAAGCCAGCAATCAAAGCCTTATACTCAGCCTGGTTATTTGAAGTCGAAAAATTGCAGCGCAAGGATAATTCCAATGAAATGCCCTAACTCCATGACAAAATCCGCCAACGCCTGGGACTTAATAGCATGTCGAGCTTCGTAGCTGATATCAAACTCAGATAACTCGATAGCCCAACTTACCATTCGCCCGGCTAAATCTGGCTTATGGAGAATTTTCCGGATTGGTTGGTTCGTACGGACAATAATAGGATGACTTTGGAAATACAGACGAAGCCGCCTTGTTGCTAAAAGTAAAGCAAACGCCATCTTCTCCACCCTTTGGTAGCGTAACTCTGAACCTTGCAAGGCTCTACTCACAAAGTACACCGGGCTCTGGCCGTCAATGGTTTCTCTGACCAACATGGCGCTTACCGCCTCGTTGTCCACTGATAGGTACAATATCAAGCTCTCTCCTGTCTCAGGTGTGGTCAACACCGATGGTGCCAACAAGCATTGTTTGATCTTTACGAAAGCCGCCTCGCATTCCGGGTTCCACCCGCTAGATACCTCTTTCTTCAGCAGCTTGAAAAAAGGGAGAGAGTTTTCTGCGGACTTTGGCAAAAAATGAGTTAATGCCGCTAAACGCCAAATAAGCTGTTGAACCTCTTTTTTACTCCGTGGGGGCTTGGAAAGATGATTGTCGTATCTCCCAAAATAACCAAGTTCGAAATGATTTGCAGAAATAGGGAACCTGGGTCGTTTCCCCAACGAACTTGCAGCGGGTTTGATTAACAACAATAGTCAAACAGAACAGTAAAATGGAGGGTTTAGTTTAACAGATTAAAACAAACGAAATAACATAAACAGAATGAAACAGAATGAAATATGCAGAAACAGAATGACAAATGATCAACCCAACGTTCAGATTCCAGAAACTTCCATCATTGAACGAAATATAACTAACTCACGTTTGGTTCTGGATGAACCGAAATCTCTGCATTCATCCGGAGAATCCTCGACTAGACGCATCATCTAGCATATGTCCGAACAGTGGCGTCTCACCGTGCAATCGCACAACAACACCGTAACCTAGTCCGAACTCGCCATTGGATGAACCAAACCGAATATTAAATCTAATATTCGAACTATTTTAAATCGAATCTGATAAGATGAAAACAGAATTGAGTAAGTTACCGATTAAGCACAAGCTCTCTGGACGAATCATGGAATCCTCAACGTTGGGTCAATCACAGAAGTTTATCCGATCATGGCTGGGAAAGACGAAGAACACGAAGAACGCGAAGAACACATGAAGAACAGTTGAGAGAATTCCAAAACTTCTATTTTGATCCACCACAATATAAAAACATGGAATGAATCTCTATTTTTGGCTTCTACCTTACTTAAAATAAACCTAAAAACGAAATGGGCTCTAATGGTTTTAGCCCAAAACAGAAATAAAATGAAAGTAGACTTTAATTACAAAATTAGAGTCCAAATAAAATCCAGAATTGTTCATCTGACTTCGGCTCCAAAATCGACCGCCCTCTTGTCCGAATTGGCTCTTGATGTCTTCATAAAAATTGTAGCTCTCTGAATCATCTGAAATATGAGACAAAAATGAGGCAAATCCGATGTCTGGTTCAAGAGTTATGGTAAAAATAGTGAAGCAATATAAAACTGGAATTTTATTGTTAAAAATGGCTAAAATGCAATCTAAAGCCCAAAGCCCAAATGAACATAAAAGCCATTATTTATTAACTAAAGAGTCCTAAATTATTAATCAAGAGATAAAAAAAAAGTGTATAAAATATTCAATTATCAGGGCTCCATGTCCAATACGACCTGAAATTTGTCCGGGTTCACTTCTATGCCTCTATTTGTAAGCAAGAACCCAAGGAACTTTCCAGTTGGTACCCCGAATGCACATTTTGCCGGGTTGAGTCAAATTTTGTATTCTCTCAGCTTATCAAACATTTGCCTCAGATCTTTGACATGATTAGCTCTACTCAAAAACTTGATGATCATATCGTCTATGTACACCTCCACGTTTTTTACCCAATTGATCTTCAAATACCCGGTTCATCATTCTCTGATAAGTGGCTCCAACATTCTTTAACCCGAAAGGCATCACGTTATAACAATAGTTTTCCCTTTCAGTAATGAATGTTGTCTTCGCTTGATCTTCCTGGGTGCATAGCGATCTGGTTGTACCCAGAATATGCGTCCATAAATGACAGCAGTTGGAAGCCGGAAGAACTATCGACCAACTGGTCAATACTAGGCATGGGGAAGGAGTCCTTTGGGCACACTTTATTCAGGTCTTTGTAATCAGTGCAGACCCTCCATTTTCCATTTGGCTTCTTGAAAGGACAACATTGGATAGCCATGTGGTATATTGTATTTCCCGGATGAACCCGACTTCCAATAGTTCTGCCACATGTGTTTCCAATGCTTTCCGCCTCTCCTCACCGAGCTTCCTCTTCTTCTGGGATACCGGGGTAGATCCCGGTTTTAATTAATTACCCACTATTTGTTGATAATTTTCTTAATTAGAATAACTCATTACCTCACAACTTTTGCACTGACATTAGTATTTTATGTCACATGCATTATATTAAAATTCACGGGGCATCTTGGTCATTATAATACTTGTTGATTTTTCCTCTTTATTTTTCCAAGGTTATAATTTATTAAATTACCAAAATTAGAGACAACATACTCTCTAATTTTTAACCAATATTTTATTACCATTTAGGATTTATCATAATATTTTCAGGGCATTTTATGACCCATAAATGCATTTTAGGGATTTTCGGCCCTTTATGCCTTTTAATTTCAATAGAAATTTCCATTCAATAAGATAATTCTATCTTAAGGGTTGATACCACATATTCACCTATTTTCTATAGGTATTATTTACTAATTTATGATACTTATCATAATTAGGATTTTTAGGGTGTTATAGTTCTCCCCCCGTTAAAATAAATTTCGTCCTCGAAATTTGTACATATAACCTTGGGAAAACAACTTAGACCTCCAATCTAACCCTTGTCTAGGCATACCTACTTAGCATGCACCCTATCATCTAGACCTTAGTCTTATCCAACTTGTATCTAGTACCGGACTTCACCTGTCCATTCTCTCAGCGCTTGGTTACGCAGGCCTTACTATTTGCCTCATTCAGCCCTTTGGCTTTATCGCATACTGGCCTTCCGGCTTAATTTATTACCACCGCACTAGAGATTCTAGCCTTACTGCCTAGGAAATCATCCTCAGGCCTTAGGCAGTTCATCTATTACCAACACTATAGTTGACAACTATTTCTTGGCTTAACTATGTTCTAGAAAAGTTTCACACAACGAAAATTTTCCGTGGTTTTAGTACAGTCCGCAATCCGCACTTTACCAAAAAGTAATAGTGCTATCTATCATTCAAACTTAATCGCTGCCAACACAAATTCATGAAAACATAATCATTGCCGACTCAAAAACTTTTACTACTGGCACATACCTTTGAGGGTAAAATTTACTTTACAAATTGTTTTAACAATTGAAGGTTCACACCACCACTTCAACCATTTGGTACAGCGAGCGCTCTATCTCAATCCCCATATTCGGTCTCCTGCAAATGCAGTACCGTCAAATTATGTGGGAGATTTCCGCCCCTCTTATAAGGGACCCAACGTCTGCGCTGGCACATAACCCTATCTACCGGAACTCAGTCCAGACATAGTCAGGTTGCTTTTTAAATAAAACATACGCTCTCGGTGAAATGTTATGGATTGGGTGTGTTTCACTGCTGGTGCGGTTTTCATTTCCTCAAATCAAGCCCTCAAAACTCTTTGTTCAAAAAGAACCTTTACCAAAGGCCAGCGATTTCAAACTTTTCAAACACCTGGCAAGACCCAGCAAACCGTGTATATCTACAACAGCTTCTGTCCTTCCAGTTTTGTACTGCCTTTACCATAACATAGTTGAAAACTCAGTTTCAAACTCTGGGTTCTAACAAACCTTCTTTATTAAGACAACATCTTTTCCAAAACTAACCATCATTATGGTTTCAATTTCTGTTGAAATAAACATTCCATTTGAAAACTCTGTTTCTTTTCAAAGATTTCTTAATACAACAGGTGTATTGGCAAGTTTAAAATTTCCATCTTTAAACGTTTTCAGGAATCAGACAACTAACCTTTAGAAGGTCATTTACCAACTAATTGCATTCGGACCTCTGTCCTTGGCTACTCAACATTCGGCTATTCCGGATATCATCCGCTATTCTCAGGTTTCATAGTCTCTGCACTAACTAACTCTGGATCCTACACTTCGGATCTTTACCCTATCAAAATATTTTTAAGCCGTTCAATCGGAAATTTGTTCCGGCCCGACTACCAGGGTCTTGTCATGTCGTACTTTTGATATATAGTGTCTCCGTGGCGCCCATGCACCGCGTCAACACCAGATATCATCAATGTTTCCATGGCGCCCATACACCATAGCAACACAAGATACCTTAAATGTTTCCATGGCGCCCATACACCATGTCAACACAAGATACCTCTTACTTCATGACACGATCGTGGTCGGTTTGTAACAAATCCTTTCTGTAGGGAACCTATTAAATACGGAATTCATTATAATGCAATTACCTTGAGAACCGATACGCTGGTAGCTCTACTGTATGGTTCGTTGTCACGGCGGCTGCACTAAACGGTTTGTTGTCATGGTGACTCTACCCCACGATACTTTACACGGCGCTTCACTCAATCCCTCCAACTGGTCAGCTCCTCCGGTCAGAACCTTCCGTAGGTAGACTCCCCCTTGATCAAAACTCCCCGTAGGTAGCCATCTCCGATCAAAACTTCCCATAAGTAGTACTGTCTTCAACCGATCGTCTCTGTATCATTATAACGAGAACTCGAATCTTACCAGGTTCCTACCCCTTAGTGATTTTGTACTCTATTATTTCTATTTCTGTCATCTTATCTGGGGTAACTCTACTTACAAACTTCCACTATCAGGAAATATCTATATCTCAACTTTTCCCTATCGGGTAATCACTCACTTCTCAGGGAAATCTATTGGTTTACTAACATCACTATGGTTATCAGTCTCACCTTGGAACCATAACCCATAGCTACTGGGGTTTCATCTATCGTATGGTTCCGTTAAGGAACTAATTCTCAGGTATTTAAAACCTAAGGTATCCCCACTCATTTTTCCTCAGGGTTCCTACTCTCAGGTACTGGAACATAGGCAATGCTCAGTCATATATTGACCTAAGCACTATCTCTGCCAACATTAGGTTCAAGACTATCACTCTGTCTGTTCTCATAGTATCCCAAAGGAATACTATGTTTCATACCGCAAGGTATTCAGGCTTTAGCTTAAAGGAACTCAAATCCTTATGCTACATCCCAGGGGTTAAAATCCTGAGATTTCTCTCGCTTAAGTACACTTTACTTTAGAGCATCTATCGGATCTGGGTACTAATAACTCTCATAGGTACTAGTATGGCATAACTGCCTCCCAAAATGTTGGGTACTTTCCCTTGTTTATCTATCAGTCACCAAGGACTCAGTCAAAGAACTTTCGTCTCCGGAGCCTCGCCCCGTTGTACGCATGATGTTTAGCCTCTGCAAGGCAGGGATTGTCCCCTTAGGGTAACTTAATAACTCTCTGTTCCTACATGGAAACTTAGTCAACAGGTCACTGTTCTTACAGGGAAACCTAACAGTAGATTACTATCTACAGGAAAACCTAAGCAGTACCGACTTTCTCTGTACCGCTTCCCTTTGAAACACTGGGCGAGTATTTCATTCAGACTCCTGTATCAGAAGTCCTGGACTTTAGTAACAGAAACCATATTTTGTGCTATCTCTCCATTCTCTGGGTCTTAACTTACCCGACTTAACCATTTTCCTTCAGGGTATACATCCTTTTTGTATCACAATATCAGTATTATATCAGTGCTCTTAACCTAGTTGTCCATACAATGCTCCGAGACTAGCTATGAAGCTAGCTCTGATACCAAAGTGTAACACCCCACATTCCATACTACAAATTGTGTCGGATGACACTTGGTTTTAAAAAAATTCAACAGAATTTGAGGTGCTACATCAGAGTCAGTGCATGGAAAGAGAGCAATGCACTAAAAATTGGACAATATATGAGTAACTGATATAAAAGTACCCCGACATATGACGATGCCGAGCGTATGCTGATATATTAAAAATTTCCCGAAGGAATAATCATGTGAGACAATATACAGAGCTTTGTACAATTACATTTCACAAAAAAGTAACTATACAACCTAGACCAAGCCTTGACTAGACTTGGGGCAATGAACCTAACTCCGTTAACTGAACAGAATGGTCAGGTAAGTGTCTATCATGGGGGCCTCACCGAGTTCACGGCGACTGATTGGCTGACCCACATAGACTAGCCTTGCCTTCGGCACCAAACTATTCGAAATAACTTCATTAGACCCATGCCTGACAATAGGCTCTGATGATCTTCTTCCGGCTCTTGCCTCGACCGGTACATTACTACGACTCTGCCCCTCGGTTCATATCTATGGCTCCATCTACCGGTGCCTTCTCTGGTCCTGGTCCTTACCTGTACTATTATTTAAGACTGAGGTCCAATGCACATTGAACCTCAGGTAACGGTTAACCTCATGCTTATATTATCATCATATGCATAACAGATATTTCTAGTATTACAGCATAGATCCATACAGTACATCGTATGATCAATTGATAACAACTACACTATCATGCAAAGTGATCCCTGGTTTGCACTTTCAACCTGTTCCACGATGTACGATCGTGTCCTCAGCGCTAGGAAAACATAACGGTGTTATCATGACTATAACCCGTAAAGCTGTAAATAGTGATCTAAGCCTACCTTAGTCACAGTGCATGTCCAGGACAGAGTCCCGTTCATGGCCTTATGAAATCATCCACAACATATATAAGCATATAAACATCAGTGTCATTGTTACAATACGCGTCCATACCTTCGTTGACGGTATTCTGGTACGTTGGACGGAAAACTGTACTTTTGACGGAAAACAGAAAAAAGCACGTCAGACAGCAATTCGACAGCGGTTTGACGGCGGTAGGTGATCACAGATATCCTATAAGGATAATATCACGTTTATCAATATCTAACATCATAACAGGCATTTTAGGTACAAATTACCATTTTGCCCCTAGTTGACTAATCGGCGAAATTTCGCCAGAGCTTCGCTACTTTGACTCTAATCTTCCAAAATTTTGCCATATCTCTAACTCCAACATGATTTTAAAAATTAATACCTTAAATACCCCTAACACATTATATCTAATCATATTTGAAAGATTAAAGACTAAACTAGCATTTCTACTCTAACTACCGAAAGAACTACAGAAGCTTAGGACTAAGGACCGAAGAAATTACCCAGAGCTTCGCTGCAAATTTTCCCCGGACTCTTCCTCCTCCCTGTTCTCCAAGAATTTCAAACTAGACAAGAGAGATTTGGTGTGAAGATTCAAATGAGGAGCAAGGCCTATTTATAGGGAAAATTCGGTCACTATTCACACTTTGTCATACGGATTCTAGACCGTAGGATCGCACTTTTGCAAAATGGCACAATCTTGGCCCTTGGAAGCTCTTGGCCGACCTCCCCCCCCTTAGGTGGCACAAGATGACATCATCTTTGATGATGTCACAAGGTTGCTTTTTGCCTTCGACCCGATAAAATTCCCCGATCTGTGTCCTAATCGCGAAATATTGGAAAATCTCAAAAATACGGGATCATAGCCCTGAAGATCCTTTCTTCCTCTTTCAAGATACTTGGGTCAACTAAATTTTTGATCCCATTCAGGGCCTCTCCTATTTCGCTGAAGATTTTCGGATATCCGCCTTCGATTGCGGAAATCGCTTCGGGTAACAACATCTTCGGGACAAAAATCCTCTGATTCATAATATGCCCAGATGTTTACCAACTCATTCTTGGATTTCAAGTTATGGCTTGGTTTCTATAGATTTTCATTTATCTGATTTGCTTTTTGAATATCAGATAGATTCTTAGCCAGTCCAATATAACCCTTTTCGGTTACGGAAATAACTTCGGAGGTAACCTACTCCGAGCTAAAAATTCACTTGTTTCTAATATACTCTGGTTTTAGAAACCTTGTTCATGGTTTTCTAGATAGGATTTAGTTTCTATCGGTGGTCATTTATCCTATTTGCTTTTTACAACTTTACTACTATTTAACCAAACTTACATGATTTTTAACTTGCAAATCTTATCCTCTTATCCTTTCCCATTCAAAATTTTGGTCCTTTCTCTTTTCTTTTCTTTTCTGTTTTTATATTTTATTTAATTAATTAATATTATATAAAATAATTATTTTATATAATTTTTTACAAAATTTCCCTATTGGTCCATACATGTTTTTAGGCTTAAAATTACTTAATCTCATATATTTTTATTAATATTTTTCAATTAATTAGAAAATATATTTTATGCTAATTTTAGCCATAAACCACTAATTATAGGGTTTTACATAATTATCTTTGGATTTTCCTTTGTTTAAGCTCAAATAATTAGCCTTTAATTATTTAATTAATTACCCACTATTTTTTGATAATTTTATTAATTAGAATAACTCATTACCTCACAACTTTTGCACTGACATTAGTATTTTATATCACATGCATTATATTAAAATTCACGGGGCATCTTGGTCATTATAATACTTTTTGATTTTTTCCCTCTTTATTTTTCCAAGGTTATAATTTATTAAATCACCAAAATTAGAGACAACATACTCTCTAATTTTTAACCAATATTTTATTACCATTTAGGATTTATCATAATATTTTCAGGGCATTTTATGACCCATAAATGCATTTTAGGGATTTTCGGCCCTTTATGCCTTTTAATTTCAATAGAAATTTCCATTCAATAAGATAATTCTATCTTAAGGGTTGATACCACATATTCACCTATTTTCTATAGGTATTATATACTAATTTATGATACTTATCATAATTAGAATTTTTAGGGTGTTATAAGCCAAGAGGTGATGCATTTTCAAGAATTATGGAGCGGCGACATGTGGTAGGTAAGGCGCCGACATGTGGCGCGTCGGTGCCACCATTGAGGGGCCTATATGGTGACTTTGCCTCCTACAATACGTGGCTTCTCCTGAGAAGATCCACGTGGCATTTTGAAATAAAATAATAAAAAATAAATTAGCAATGAAATTCAATTTTGTCGCAAAATTGCAACGAAATCAAAATTCCGTCAGAAATTGATTTGTTCTCAACAAAATGGATTCCGTCGGAATTTCATGACAAATTCCTTTGGAATCTCTAAATTCCTTGGTAAATTATGTTGATACTTCTGTGTTTTGTTGTAGTGACAACAGAAAAGGTCCGTACTTGACAATTCGAAACTTTTAATTATGGGGGCGTTATATATTCAACAAATACTTGAAGGCAAAATTCGGTACCATAATTGACTGATCACACTTCTATGACAAGAGTTGCAATGTATTGAGGCCATATCTCTTACGCTAGCAAAAGCTACCCCCTAATATAATTTAATGCCACAAAGTAGGTAACTAATAAAAATTCAATTGTGACAATAAGAATCACAATGATCAAACATATTCACTCATAATAAATTACATCTAAATACATATTCCCATCAGGAGGTGGGCTCTCGAGGCTGTCTATTTCCTTTATCGTTCATTTTCCTCCACTTCTTTATTTTAATAGTTAGATTAACTTTAAATGGTTAAAATTCAATATCCTATAAAATTTTCTATTATAATGTTAAATAACTATATATATATATATATATATATATATATATATATATATATATATATATATATATATATATATATATATATATATGCGGATATCATTTCTGCCTTTGATGCAGAAAAAAATTTATGCGGCAAGGATCAAAACGTTACTGTTCTGGTTCAGAACTCAGATGTCCGGCCTATTGAAGGTCCGGTGATTCGATATAGGATCTGTGTGCTCCTCCTGTATGCTTAAAGGACAAGCGTTCAGGAGAAGGTATGATCACGGTACACAAGCAGGCGTTTCGCCTAAGGGGTGTTGTGTGTGCCGTATGACTGAATATAGATTAGTCAGGGCTTAGAGATTGTGTATCTGGCGCCCGTCTCCCTCCTCTGTATATATAGAGTATACCTGGTTAGTTAGTCACTTGGCTGCCACACCGTACGTGTCCTGGGATCGTGCTGTGCGTGTCCGGGATCGTGTGTGCATGTCCAAGGTCATGGCTGGGTCCCACGGATAGTGGGTTGCCCCCGTACTAGCCGGTGAGATAATGGGCCTAGACTAGGTCCGTAACAGTTTCCCCAAGCTCGGTTGCTCAGGTCTCTGAGCTACCGAGTTTAGATGTTCGTTTGACTGAAGTACGGAAGTCCGAGTCTTTGTTGATCGCGAAGTAACATGATATCCTTGCCCCCCAGCCGGGTTGTCCAGGTCTCTGGTCAACCGGGGTGGACATGTTGCTGAATCCTGATTTTGTATCGGAGCTGGTACCACCCATTTTACTTTGATAAGGTGTCTATCATAATTTCAAACAACCTCGGAGTTACAAGTCTTCTGGTTGAATTGCCCCCAGACATGTGGTCCGGGTTATGTTTGCTTTTAAATTTCGTTGTTCTTCGACCATTCGGGAGTCCAGCCGCTCTTGCACGATCGAAACCTCCAAGTGTGGGTCCTTTCTCAGGCTGATTAGCCTAACCGGTGAGCCGGGATACTTGATTGTGAGCGCTGCCCCTTGTACCCGGGCGCTTTCTACTGTCGATTCCTCTTCTAAGTCATCATTAGCCTCTGCCAGCTGGCGTCCCTCGACTGTCGTGAAGCCGAACTGAGGGGGTGCTAGCCTATACAGCCCTTGGCGTAATTAATGCCTGACGGATGCGCATTAAATGAACAGGTCACGTCAGCCTTGCTAATGAATGAAAAGGCGCTTTTGCCCCCGTCGATTGGGTTTTCGAAAGGTTTATACCCGCCAGGCCTCCTTCAGTGCCATTTTACCCAAGTTGTTCTGAAGAAATTCTCTCTGGACGATTTTCGCTTTCCGGAAGATAATCCGTCTCGTGAACCATCTTCATTCCACAACTTTCATCGAGCATCTCCATATCTTAGGCAGGTATTATTGTTTCCCTGCCTCTTTCTTTTGTTCTGCTCTGATCTGCTGTTTCACTATAAGATTGCGTCTGTACTTAGTTGAAGTTCTGGGTAGATTTCTTCATTGAGTGAATTTTCGCGTAGTCCTGTTTTCAGTTCCCACATTTGTGCAAAAATCCCCCTGTTTTTCGAGTGAGCCGTTTCCTTTTCAGTGCACATCATCGGTTAGGGGAAGTCCCAATGTTTCCTTCCCGCTTCTTCCCAATCCAAGGGTGTTTAACCCGAGCTTCGACGTGTCCGCTTCTCCGGCCTTCCGAATAGCCGCATAACGAAGGGCCAATTCGGGTCCTAGGGCCGAGGTTGATTCCTACATCGGGCCTTGCTATGACTGCTTGTACGAATGCTCACGACTTATTTCTTGCGGGGATTCCTCCACAGCCGACACAATCTTGTCCCGGCTCCTCAAGCTTCATCGCCGAGTCCTGTTGACTTGGATTTTAATCTTTCCACAACTGTGGAATCTCGCCTTCAATTTTTGACATCGTGTATGCTAGGAAGATTCTGATCTTGTTTATATTTTTATTTGTGTTAGGTATAATGGCGTCGTCTTCTTCTTCCCACGCGGCTGAGTCAGAGTTTGGAAATGCAAACCGCGCTAGCCCCCCACAAGATTTAATTGAACAATTCCATTGGGTTACCCGCGAAGTGTTGTCCTATCGGCCGAAGCCGACCATAGAAGACTTGGAAGGTCTCCCGCTCAAGAGACTAGCGCCTACTCTCTCTCGTCTCCTAAGAGGAAGAGCCTCGTGTGTCGTGAGGGAGGGAGCCACAACTCCTTTTTCTTTTTCTATGCCGACTACCTCACCATACTTGGTATTCGCTTCCCTTTTCCGAATTTCAAATGGCCACCCTCCAATTCCTTAGTGTAGCTCCTCGCAATTACACCCCAATGGATGGGGTTACCTAATTGCCTTCGAGTGGTTTTGCATGAGCCTTGGTCCGCCTTGCACCACCTCTATGTTCTTCTACTTCTTCACCCCCCATACCTCTCGTTCGGGGAAAGAGCCGCCGGAGCTCAAGGGCTGGACGTCCATTCGGGAATAGCCAACCGGCGTTGTTTACCCAGTCTCTCGACTCTTTCAAACGCTTCAAGAGCAACTTTTTAAAGTTGTCGCTAAAACCGGCACAACTCCTTGGTTCCTCAAAGGGCCGACTCGCAAAAGTCGATTGGGAATTTAATTTGTATTGGTGTCAAGATCACCACAACGTGTCCCCTAGCGCCTATAAGGTAGAGCGGTCCAATCGAAGCCCGAAAGGAAAGCCATCGACGCTATAATAGACCATGTGAGGGCGAACGGGCATCTGTTGGGGCCGGCTCTGGTGGCCCAATATCGGGCCGAGGCTCGTGTCGAGATGAGATGGTGTCAAGGCCGAGTATGATATTTCGCCGTTTAAATATCGGCGTTGTTCCGCGTCTTAGTAAAGTATTCATCATTTTTGCCTTCCTAGTAGCTAACACGGTGTTCGTGTTTCGTGCAGGTCTCAAAATGAAAGAGCCGCAATATCTTTCGGGATCCCGTGAGCCAACAACTAAGGGGAGAAAGAGGTCGGCCCAGACGCGGGCAAGTCGAAGGTCGGAGAGTCATCAAGCAGCCGAGCCAAAGAAGCTCAAGGCCGGAGAGTCGCCGAAGCCCGCAACCGATGCCGGGGCTGCTCTGTCCTATCCGAGCCTCCCTACCGCGGCCTCGCCGCTCCCAAGTCGACCGACGCCGGGCCCTCCTCATTGCTCGATACCCGGTGCCCCTCGTCCTCCAACCGTCATTCCCCGTTCCCATTTGTGGAGTAAGGGAATTACCGAAGAACTCAAGATCGCACTCCCGCTCCTACCCGCTATCAAGAGCCAGCACTTAAGGGAAGTCGATGTACGAGATGTCCAGAATTGGGAAATGCTTTCCGAGAGGTGCTGGTTTGACCCAATCTTTTCTCACCCTCCACCACAAATATGCGGAGACTGCCGCGGAGCTGAAGCGTGCCCGATCAGAACGCGATGAAGCTCTGAAACAATGGCAAATCGCTTCGAACGAGTTCCAGGCTCGTGAGGTTCAGCTGGGGAAAGTGGAGTTTGCACTGAAAGAGACCCAGGGTCTCTTGGCCGACTCCAACGTAATAATTGAGGGCTTTAAAGCGGCTCAAGCTAGCAGCGAAGAGCAGTTGAAAGCCATAACAGCTGAGAGGGACAGGGTCAAAGCCGAAGGGGAGGCGTCTTCAGCGCATATGACAGCGGAGATAACCCGGCTTCAGGAGTTGCTACTGGGATCCGTGGTGGAGGCGTTTGAGAATTCTCTTGCCCAGATCCGGGCTTTGAACCCGGGGTCGAGCTCAACACTACGTGGCATCATTTTCGGCCTATGTGGATGACGGGCGCTTGTCCCCTATGTGGAACCTCCCGCTAACTCCGAGACCCGAGTAGATGGCGATGCGACCGTGCTGAGGCCGAGCAGGTGAGGAAGTCTCGACCGCCCCTAAGCTCGTGGGTTGATTTCTTGATTTATACTTTGTATATTCCGTCCTATTGTGTTACCGCATTGACTCTTATTGAACAGTTGGCCAATCCGGCCATTTTTGCCTACGATTAATAGTAGATGGTAACCTAGCAATCATATGCATCATATAAGAATATAACTTTACCGCTTATTGCGGTCGACCGGCCAAGGTCATATGAAAGTAAGCAGAATCTGCGAACGCGCTTCTTGGTCATAAGACCATAATGTTTTAAAGTGCTAGTGTTTGCACTGTCTTATAAAATTCCTGGTATTGTAACCGGGTCATCCAAAGGCAAATGAAAATTGCCACCTGCCCGGGTTCGGTTTTGTCCCGATAGCGTCCGAGCATTTTGACCTGATCAGGGTCTGCCTGACATTTTCTATTGATACCCCGGAGTAAATATGCGTGTCCGGGCTGCGATAGCTATCCGCACCTATTTTCTTCAAATGAAAAGCTAGTAACAATTTAATCTTGAAAAAGACAATGTTTGAATTCAACAAATACTCTCCAACGAGAGTTTCATTCATACTCGACAAAGCAATTGTTACGAAGGGAAAAGCCAGCTCGCTGATTGGGGCTCCGTCCAAATTTTCCGAATGTAGGCTCCTCTCTCAAGAGTTTCCCGAACGCGATAAGGTCCGTCCCACTAGCCGCAAGCTTGCCGTCTTTGGAATTCTTGTTTCCAATGTCGGCCCTTCTAAGGACCAAGCAACCGGCTGGAATGTCCGTGGTCTAACCTTCTTGTTATAACGAGCCGCGATCACCGCTTCATTGCAATATCCCGACAATGGGCGGTGACCCAGCCTCATCGCCGATCCAACTCGATCGCTAACGCCTCATTATTGGCTGCTTCTCCTTGTGATAAAATGCTCTTCCCGCGCCAAGACATCATCCCTATTTCGACAGAATCATAGACTCACACCGTAGGCCAGCCTATAAGGAGTTTCTTGAGTGGATGTCCGAGCGCTTGTTCGGTTTCCCAAAGAACAAAGGGTAGTTGATCAGCCCAAGAGGTGTCGCCCAAAGATACGTTTCTTCAAACCATCAAGGATTACCTTATTGGCGGCTTCAGCTTGCCCGTTGACTGCGGGTGTTCCACGGAAGCAAAGTGATGCCGTATTCGTATTCATAAATCAAACCACGAAAATCGACTCCAGTGAACTGAGTTCCATTGTCTGTTACTATCTCGACTGGTGCTCCGAACCGCGTAATTATATTAACTTCAACAAATCGTTGCACACGTGCCGAGGAGATCGTTGTGAGAGGTTCGGCCTCAATCCACTTGGTGAAATAGTCTACTGCCACGATTAGCCACCGTAGCTGCCCTGGTGCCGTCTTGAATGGCCCTGCAATGTCCATGCCCCATTTGTAAAATGGCCAAGGGGCCGTGATGGAATGCAGCTCGGCTGGGGCGCCCAAATAACTCGGCATGTTTCGACAACTATCACATTGTCTTACAAGGGTCTTTGAATCCGCCTCCAATGTTGGCCGGAATAACTCGCTCAAGGGTTTTTCTCGCAAGCGCCTTAGCCCCCATATGCCGACCGCTGGCCCTCCATGAACCTCGGCCAGGACATACCCGGCTTCATTTGGGTTCAAACACCTTAGCATGGGAGAATGTAATCCCTTTCGGTAGAGTTGATCCTCCACCATTGTATACTTGGCCGCTTCTCGAACCAACATTTTGGCCTCCATTGCATCGTCTGGGATGAGTCCACGTTCAAGATAGTCTTCTATTGGCTTTTTCCAACGATTCAACCGAAATAGCCATCATGCACACCGGATCTTCGAGATTTTGGCGGACAACCGTGCGGTGACAACCAGCCTGCTTAGTGCTTGCCAATTTTGACAAAATGTCGCTCTTGCATTTTCTCCTCGAGGAATATGGGTAACGGTTGCTTCGTCGAAGTCCGACATTAAGTCCTTGGCTTTTAGGAGATACTTGGCCATTAGTGGGCCTTTAGCCCGATACGTACTTCGATCTGAGCCGCCACAAGTTGGGAGTTGGTGAAAACCTTAACTCTTGTGGCCCCATTTTCCTTGGCTTGAAAAAGCCCGGCTATCAAGGCCTCGTATTCTGCTTGATTGTTCGAAGTTGGGAAGTTAAGATGCAACGAATGCTCAATTGTAACCCCCTCTGGATTCTCAATGATGACTCCGGCTCCACTTCCTTTCGTGTTCGACGATCCGTCGACATACACCTTCCATTCGCCCGCCATCGTATCATCTGCCCTAGTTGCCGGGGTGAGCTTTCTCGATGAAGTCGGCCAACGCCCGTGACTTGATTGCATGGCGAGCTTCATAGGTGATGTCGAACTCGGAAAGTTCTATCGCCCAATTAGTCATCCTCCCGCTAGGTCCGGCTTATGTAGGACTTGTCGAATTGGCTGGCTTGTTCTAACAACAATATGGTGACCCTGGAAATAAGGTCTTAATCGACGGGCCGCAATAAGCAAAGCGAATGCCACTTTCTCCAGCTTTTGGTATCGGACCTCGGCATTCTGCAGGGTTCTGATGACAAAATATACAGGAATTTGTCCGTGTTCCGCCTCTCTTACTAAGGTCGCGCTTCTTCAAATGCGTCATCGCACTTTGAATTCCACTCCACCGATGCCTCCTTCTTTAAGAGCTCGAAACATGGGCAAAGCCTTCGCGACTTTGGCAAAAACCGGTTAGGGCGGCCAATCTTCCGTTAACCGCTTGACTTCTTTTTATTACTCGAGCCTTCATCTCCATCACCGCCCTACATTTGTCCGGTTGGCCTCAATGCCTCGATTAGTCGCATGAAACCCAGAACTTTCCAAATGGGACGCCAAAAGCACACTTGGCGGGTTCAATCGGATTCTCAGAGGTTCTGAGTTTGGCAAATGTCTGCCTGTGTCTTGTATATGACGTTGCTGGTCCAAAGTTTTGACGATCATGTCATCTATATACACTTCCACATTGCGACCGATCCGGTCCGCAAAGACCTTATTCATCATCCTTTGATATGTAGCTCCAGATTCTTCAATCCGAAGGGCATGACATTGTAGCAATAATTAGCTCTTTCGTAATGAAGGCCGCTTTTTCCCGATCCTCCGGGTACATCGCTATCTCGATTATATCCGAATATGCGTCCATAAAGGATAGGAGCTGGAATCCCGAGGCGTTGTCCACCAGTTGGTCGATGTTTGGCATTGGGTAGGAGTCCTTCGGGCACGCTTTGTTCAAGTTCTTGTAATCTGTACAAACTCTCCACTTCCCGTTTGGCTTTTTTACCATCACCACATTTGATAACCAGGTTGTATACTGAATTTCCCGAATAAATCCGGCCTTCAGGAACTCAACCAAACTGCTTTTAAGTTCGGGAGATAGGTGTTTGCCGATCTTAGTGGTCTGGAGAGGGTCTCCTACCACCAGATCTTCCAGGTCTCCCCGCCGCTCGGGCGTACCTCCTCATCGCGGATGTCTAACTCCACGGTATTAACTTCGTCTGCTCTGAGAATCCCGGTCCGAACGGTCCGGATAGCTGCTTTTGGGGCCGTGACGAAGATCCGCCCCCCAATTCGACGGTTTCAAAGTAGCACTGCCGAGACTCTTTTTGATCCCCTGCTACCGTGACCACGGTTCCTTGGTTGCCTATCACTTTGAGTTTTTGATGCTTAGTAGATACCAAGATGTCCCACTTGTGAATGGTTGGCCTTCCAAAGATTATGTTGTAGGGTGAAACGAAGTCGGCCACTATGAACCGCACTCTTTCGGACTTGAAGGCGTTTTTGACTCCAAGGGTGAACCTGAGGTCGATAAACCCCTTCGACGCGATTGTTCTCCATTAAACCCGATGAGGGTTGTCTTGCAAGGCTTTAAGTCGTCCCGCCTGTGCTCATTCTTTTGAACGCCTCCCAACTTAGTATGTCGGCCGAGCTACGGCATCCACAAATATCCGCTTGACTCGGCAGCTGACGATTGTCCCGGCTATCACTAGCCCATCTTGATGGCCTGGGACAACGTCCCCGAGGTCGTCGCCAGAAAAACAAAGGCGATCGTGCTACTCCTCGCAAGTGATGTTCCTTGAATTTTGGTCGGTCTCTGACGGATAGGACTTCTCGAAGGTATTTCCTTCGCTGGCTCATAGTATCTCCGCCTCCGCCCATTGCTCCGCTGATTACGTTACAATCGAATTCAGCTTCTGGAAATTCGTCATCGACTTCAGGGGCCTTGCGCTTATCTTCCTGCTTTTTGAACTTTCGGGGTCCCGTCTTTGCGGTTCTTGGTCTTTCGTTTACCACCTTTTCCTTGATGCTCTATGACATACCGTTGAAGTTTGCCTTCACGAACAAATCGCTCGATTGCATCACGGAGCTCGTAACATTCATCGGTTGTATGACCTCGACCATCATGGAACGAGCAATATTTAGATTGGTCTACCCCGGATCTTCGGTAGGACAGACGAGGTCGATCGACCTTCTTCATCTCGGTTGTTGACACCTCCTTCCATACTTGAGACCGAGGCACCGTCGTGGTGAATATTTCTCGTACTTGCTCCGCCGATCGACTTGCCACCCCGGCTCTTGTTTTCGTTCCCCCTTCTACGGGAATCCCTATTTCTGTTATCAGAGAAGTCTCGACCCCTGGGAGGGGAGGTTCTATCTTGGTCCCGCCTCGAATTGGGATTGTTTGCCATTCGCATCTGCTCGACGTCCAAGTACTTCTTTGAACGGGTTATGAAGTCGTTGAGATTTTTTGCCCGCTCCTTTAAGAAAGATTCACGCCGGGCGTGACTCTTTATCAAGGCCGTCCACCAATAAGTGAACGTGTACGTCCTCGTTGAGTCCGCGCACTGTAGTACCGCATGATTGAAGCGGTCAAGGTAACTTTGGAGCAGCTTCCCGGCCACGCCTGATTTTGGACAGAGAATACCGGGATTTTGGTTGCCGCTTGCTAGTTGCGAAGTGCAACTCAAAGGCCTCGCCAGTCTTCAAAATTGTGGATCGACCCAAAAGGAAGAGTGTGGAGCCACTTCAACGCCGGCCCTTTTAACGTCGCGCGAAGATCCGCGCACGATTGGTTCCTTGAGACCTCTAACCGACATGTGAACGTCAAAGTCTTCTAAATGAGTCGTCGGGTCTTGTGTGCCGTCGTACTTTGTCAACTCGCCCAAATTCAGCTTCTCCGGGAATCGGGTGTTACGGATTTCCTTTGAGAAAAAGCTATTGTGCATTTGGTCGACATATCTCCGTCGCTGGAACCCACTTGGAGGAATCCGTCCGTCACCTCGATGGTTCCTCGCCCGAGGTCGACCTTCTTCATCTCGGCTTAGGTTTCTCCTATTGGCCCTCCTCCGTTGACGGTTTCCGCCTTCGCTTTGTCGTCGTGCGACGAGCCGAGCTCGCCATCGTCGTCCTCTCTCCAAGTTTTATCTTCCCGGGTCCTCGCCGGAAAGGGTGTGGGTCCGTCTTTTCTCCCGCTCTTCCGCTCGCCGATAGTGAAGGGTATGGCGCTTGTCTATGTTGTCCACCGGTCTCATTATCGCAAGCATCCCGGCTTGAAGAGATCGAAAGTCCGGCTCGGCATGCGGATGTCTCGGCCGCCTCCCGAATTGGAATTCGTGGTCCACGGTCTTGGTTTCGTGGAGCCGAGGACTCCGCGTCGGACAAAGTTGTCCTCTTGATGTCGTTCATTGTTGGGAATCAAAGGGTCTTCTCGCCGAGATAACCGATCTTCTCCTTCCCGATGGTCTCCATCGTATTGGTTAATCGCTGCCGTTACGGGGTGGTTGACGTGGTGGTTGACGGTGTCCCCGCTTGATCCGCCTCCGATTGTCTTTGGCCCGAAGCACGAGTGCTTATCCTCATGGTCACGGGAATTGAAGTTTATTGATCCCCACGGTCGCGCCACTGCTCAGGTTCCGACTCCGATGTCCCGCCTATTGAAGGTCCGTGATTTGATATAGGATCCGTGTGCTCCTCCCGTATGCTTATGGGACAAGCGTTCAGGAGAAGTTATGATCACGGTACACAAGCAGGCGTTTCGCCTAAAAGGGGTGCTGTGTGTGCCGTGTGACTGAATGTAGATTAGTCAGGGCTTAGAGATTGTGTACCTGGTTAGAGATTGTGTACCTGTCTCCTTCCTCTGTATATATAGAGTATACCTGGTTAGTTAGTCCCTTGGCTGCCACACCGTACGTGTCCTGGGATCGTGCTGTGCGTGTCCGGGATCGTGTGTGCATGTCCACGGTCATGGCTGGGTCCCACGGATAGTGGGTTGCCCCCTGTACTAGCCAGTGAGATAATGGGCCTAGACTAGGTCCGTAACAGTTACGTTTCAATTATTTTTTGCATGACTTGCCCATAAATTGCTCTTGCAGTGAAACAATCGACTGACTTACTCTATAAACAATCGACTGCCCATAAATATGCGTTAAACCGAAAGCTTGACAAGAGGGAGAGAGTCGAAAATCTGAAAACAGAGGCAGAGACGGAGTGAAAGACGAGGAAGGAGAGTTCAATCGTGTAAAGCTAGAAACTAGCCGAAGTGAGTCTTCAATTCTCTTCTTCTAGTTCCGTGAGTTTTCCAATATAAGCTATTGAATATATTACATGGTTCATTCGGGTTCAGTTTGCAGAAGATGTCAAGGTTGCAAAAGGAGGAGGAGGGTGAGAGGGTGGTGTGGTTTTTTAATTAAGAGCGAGAAAGCTGAACAATAAGTTAAAGGCACAGTGATACTCTGTGTTCTGGATGAAGAAGAGAAGGAAACAAGAAGCTTGTGCGATTGAGCGAGAAGTTGAAAAAAAAAAATTTAATGAAACAGCATAGTTTCATACTAGCTGCAGAAATTTTTTTCTGCATCAAATGCAGAAATGATATCCCCTATATATATATATATATATATATAAATTTAAATCATTAAAATTTGATTTAAATAGTTCATATATTTATACTTTTATTAAATTATTTTTTATATATATTTATTTTTAATATAATATTAAATCATCTAAGAATGAGAATAGAGTAGTGGAGTGAATGACATACCAAAAAAAATGGAGTGGTTGCTTTCCTATTTGTGTCAAAATCACTCGGGTCATCCTCCTCAAAAATATGTGGGCGCAATCTATTCAATTGACTTTGTGAATTCTCGTCACTCGTCAGTGCCACCTACTATTATAAACCTGCTCCAAAAATACTAATGGAACCGCCATGCTTTTTTTCCATTTTTAAGGCATCACCTAACTACTTACCTACCAGGCTACCATACCAATCAGGTCCATATTGAGAATTAATTGTGCTATATTAGATACAATTACATTTAAATATTTATATTTGTTTATAAATTTTTGAAATTTTGTAATTATTTTACGACTAAACTCATTATCAAGTTTTAGGAGAATTATCATCAAAAAATAAAGTAATTACTATTTACTACTCTCTTCTGTCTCTAATAAGACATATTTTTGGAGTTGATTTTGATACTAAATATAAGACATATTTTGTTTGTATCTTTGTGAATCTTTTCCTAATTTACGCTATTGATACTCCTTCAACAATAATTAAGGAAAATGAGATAAAGGAATTAAGGAAGATGACTAGAGTGTCTTTACAATACATGTCATATTAACCAACACAATTAACTTCCTTAATCTAATCAAATTATGTAAATATGTCTTATATTAAAGATTGGAAGGAGTAGCATGTTACAAAAATTACTACCACCTCATGTTTTTAATATAAGATCATCATTCATAGTTTAATTTGCATTACAAACGAGATCTTATATTAAAGTCTGGGAGTGGTGTTAACTGTAAAGCAATTATAATATAATAGTAACTTCATACATAACAAAAAATATAACAATAACTTTTTCAAATCTTGGTTACAAGTCTAATAAGAATTCGATAAATGATTATAATTTTAATTCTTACAATTTTTTAATAATTCTTAGAATTAATTATAAAGAGTTTTATGCAGGTCAACTCATATAACCCATAAAGGAGTTGGGTTGATAAAATCAAAAACTGATAAAAAAAAAATGTCAAATATAGTCTGGCCCAACCCTTTCATCACAACTCATGGTGGGCTAATGTAGATGGATAGGATTGGCCTAATTCCCATTTTATATAGTATTGGGATTTGGGCCTAATTTGATAGCCCAAATCATAAACCCAATTAGTTTAATAGGTTTTCCTGGGCTATTAATTCTTGGGTCGTGGTGTGGAACTAAATTTTGGGAGCCCAACGCTTCTTAACACAACACATAAATTTCTTATATATAGTCCTCATAAAAGTTTGAGAAAATGACAAGAAGATCCCAATTAAAAATAATAATATCAGAAAAGTTTCATAACTTATGAATGATATAGCTCATTCATTTGTCAATGATTTCTCCTTTACTTGTTATTGACAAGCTGAAAATTTTCTAATATTATTTTTTTTAGAGTAAATATCATTTTTGGTCCCTGACAAAAAACACGGACCCCATTTTGGTCCCTGACAAAAAAACCGACCCTTATTCATCCTTTTTATGGGACTAAAAAGGACATTTTGGAAATTTGTGAAGGATCAAAATGTCCACCAATCGACCCTTATTCGGATTTTTTATGGATTAAAAATGACATTTTTTTTGTCAAGGGCCAAAATGGGGTTCGTGTTTTTTGTCAGGGACCAGAAAGGGTATTTACTCTTTTTTTTTTAATTGGGACCTTGACGTGATTCCCTCTAAAAGTTTTTATTTTCAATTGTGTTAGATATAGGATCCGACCCCAAACAAGCCAAAAAAATCACTTTCAAATACCAAAGTATAATTAGGGTGTGACTGTCAAGTTTAAATAATTGACCTTTTCAACTAAAATAAATCAATTAGGTTCAAAAATAGTGTTAGCATGATTCTGGAGACAACTAGTTTTTTGTTCAAAAAGCTTCAATATCAGCATCTTACCTAAATGGTATGAAGACGCTTGGGAAGCCATTGTTGATATACCTTATCTCATTTTGGCATTTTGTTGGTATAAGACAGGTTTGCTGGAATATGACTAAGAAACACAATTTAGGATTTTTAGCGAATCTTAGCCCTTTGCTTCATTTATAGTGGACTGGGGGCAGGGGTGGAGGCAGGGGGTGCTAGGGGTGGCCCCCCCCCCTAAAATTACAGAATGTACGCCAAATTTTTAAAAATTTATATTTCAGTCTCATAAAAATTTTAATATTTTCACTTTAGTCCTTGTTATTTGTTTTGTGAAGAGACTAAAATAAAACTATTGAAATATTTGTGGGGCTGGAATATAATTTTATGAATACTTAGGTCCTATTCTATAAAATTCGCCCCCTTAATTGTATTTTCTGGCTCCGCCCCTGACTGGGGGTTCTATAGCTCTTAAAAACTCAATGTTTTTATATGCTGGTTTTTCTTTCTCTTTATGTAATGTGATTTTAAGGTTAGTCATCAGATGTGACTTCATCAAGTCTTGGGGGTTAAAGGGATATTGCACAAGACTTCTTATTAACCACATTGAGATTATGGTTTTTAGAGTGTATATTCTAAATTAGCATTATGATCAAGTATAATCTTGATGAAACTTCCAAGTATTACAAGTGTTGGTTTCATTTATGTGGGACGCCCGACCACCTGTCCCTTTGAGGGAGAGGTCACAAGTTCAAACCTATATTATGTGCTTAACATTTGATCCTTTAAAAAAGAATTTGTGTGACTTCCAATTCCAAGTTCCTTAGTGGCATAAGCTTCTTCATCAACTTCTTCTTGATGAATTTTTCACTTTGTGATGTTACACTACACTACAAGGATTTTTGTTGTATGAACTTTTTTAATAAATATATTTAATCATTTTATTAAAAAAACAAGTAACCATATCCTTTTTTTTATTGTAATTTATATAAATATATTTAGTCATTTAATTAAAAAAAACAAGTAGCCATACTTCTTTTTTCTTGGATTTTTTGTGCTATTTTTCCAACTTCCCACTGAGATGAATTCATATGACAACTACCAAATACACGAATTAAACTTGATCAGCGATCTCGTGTTCAAGCACTAAGTATATAGTCACGAATCACGATAATTACTTGGAGGTAGCAAGATTCCCACATTGTGGGCATGCATTCCCATAAATCGGCCTAGTTGGTAGTCAGTAGTGTTGAACACCAGCGGATTAACAAAAAAAATCGTATGACAAAAATTGTATTGTGGATTTATCCGTTTTATCTCTAATATTTATTATTTTCCTCAAATGGATTAAGCTCCCTTATAAATTGATATATAATCTAATATTATGTATAATTATTTTAGAAATATTAGGTCACATATGTTATAATTAATTTGTTGGCAAAAAATATGCTATGATTATTTTATTTAATTTTTTTAAAATGCTCAAATTAGCTAAGTAGCTTTTTATTAAGGCCTGGAGCAGTATTTAATTACTCATATGATCCAACCACTATGAGCCATCAGATTTATCACCAATTTAAAAAAAAAAAAGGTTGAAAAAGGGCAACAGTAAAACCTTACAAACTATTATTAGCTACAAAATGAGGGTAATGAATTACAAGTTGTTAATACATTATCATATACAGATTATGCATATTTTCCCCCCTCCATATTCTAATTCTCAGTCCAGTTTTGTACAGAACTGTGTGAAGTAGGATCTCTATGTCTTGATCGGAGGAGATAACTTCCTTGAAGAAGGAGGCATCATAGATCTTGCATAAGCAGTCGGAAGAAAAAATAATTTCTTGACTTTGCTTACATATGCCCTCTTCGTAAAATTGTCATAATCATTAGCTTCAATCTCATCTAATATCTGGCCATACAATAGCAATGAAGCCCATACCTGCAACACACCCTTTTGCTTTCACAACTTGAAATGCTAATCAATAGGTTACACACGCACACAAATATAACCAACATCCTCATTCACATCCACCAAATCAGCATTTGAGTTGCAAGCACAGACACAGAGAGATAGAGTGGCCTAGTGCACAAAGCTCTCATCGGGTAGGGTTTGGTGAGAGACAAATGTGCACAGCTTTACCCCACGGAAGTAAAGAGGCTGTTTTCGGGATTTAAATCTGTGGCCTTTACGCCACATGGCAGTAGCTTTTATTGTTGCTCTAAGGCCCACCCTTGAACAGTTTTTTTTTTTTTTGGGGGGGTCTCTTCTATTTGACCCAACTGCGATTGGTAAATTTATGCTCTCTTTTTGCTAATTTGTAATTTTGACATTTTTTTATGATTCAGTTTCTGTATACTGAAATTTGCCTAGTTGGCTAAAGGTTGCCGACACTGCCCCACCCAAATCAAACGGTTTACCTAACAAATAAATGGCCAACAAGCTCTTGGAAGAAAAGTGAAGGCTTGAAAAATTGTGCCCCTCCATTGAATTGAATCATACCAATTGACATGTCACAGTTGAGATAATGACATATCTGAAAGAAATTCAAGTAACCAAAATTTCCACAGTCATCAATTTGTATATTGACACCTAAAACTACAGGTAAGCAAAGCTACTTGCACCACTTACATCTCTCATAATTGAAAAGTGGCTTTATCTAAATTTAGGTGAGGTTAGATGAGATGTAATATGATGCAACCACTAGTAAAAATTGAGAACTTCTGGTTGCGTAAAAGAACTTTCTTACAAGCACATCCAATAATTTGATACTGACCGTACAGTTTCATCTATATCTTGTTACAATTAAAAATAAACAGAAAAGACAATCAGTCAATGCTGAACATGGATTGACCTAAAACACTCATTGTGCACATGCTAGCTTTTTGAGGTAAATTATATTTTTTGTACTTATCATAATGAACGCACAGATATAAGATATTCCATAAAGATATAAGTTTTTTGGGGTCTTACCGGCCATCTGCTAGCTTCATTAAGCTCTGTGACTCCCTTCTCAGCCTCAACAAAAAACATCCTTGCTCTTTTAATTTGGCTCTTCATGAAGTTTCTCCATTTGTCTGTCACCTTCCCTGCAAATATGTCATCATCTGATAGCCCTGCCTGAGCCAACTCATCCTGCGGTACATATATTCTTCCTCTCCTGGCACTGTTGAAAAGAATCAACTTTTTGATGAGAACAGTAAAATTAATAAGAAGTGCAGGACATTCTAGAAAAAATATTTTGGAAAAGCTAAGTATGATCTTTTGAATACAGAATCCCAAATATCAGTCCTTTTCCCCTCTTTTGACAAGAACAGTAAGATTAATAAGTTTATGGAGCAGAAAACAAAGAAATGTTGAATCTATAGCAATATATCAACTAGAAAGTTTAGATCATTGTAGAGAAACTAGGTATCTTAGACACAGTACACAAAATCCGCACACTATATCAAAAAGGACTGCCTATTTACATCTTATTCTGTTGCAAGAATTCAAAACCCATCTTGTAGGACTTGCTAAGGAGATATGTAAATCATACTTGTGTAATTTTGGTTCAGTGGCAATACCACAAATGGTCTCATGAGGGAACACTTTATGGTCTAGAAATAGATTTACACAACAATGCTTATAAGAACTTAAAAAATAAATAAACATAAAAACTTTGAACTTACTCCTCTCCAACATCTCTCAGTATGTTGGTTAGCTGGTTTGCAATTCCTAGGGCTAAGGCAGCATTATATACACTCTCTGTTGTGGCTTGTGAATCTCGTGAAATCCCCATGACTGGAACACTCATCAAACCAACTGTCCCAGCAACATAATAACAGTAAAGATAAAGTTCATCAAAGTTTTTGTATCTGGACTTCCTAAGGTCCATTCTCATTCCTTCGATCATATCTTTAAATGGCTGCATAAACAAGTGCAAAAGAGATTCAGATTTGAATTCTCTCAGAATATTTTAGGCAAATTGAATTCTCTCACATTGAGGATGCACAAAATTAGACCTAAATTTTGATAATCATGAACTGAAATTCAGATTTGAGTAGGTCAGTTTTTTTTTTTTTTGGGGGGGAGGGGGGAGTTTGGAATTCCATGGAAGACAATTACAATAAAATGTAAAGTATTACTAATTGCAGATTTTCCTTCTGCAAACCACAATAAAATGTAAATCCAAGCAATGTCAGAGAAATCTACTGAAGAGACTGATGTTTAATCTCTAATATAGAACTCTAGAATTATTAAATGAAGAGAAATTTCTGAATTGAGGACAACAGTATCATAGGATTGTGGTGTATTACCAGAGAGCCACTAAGATGATACAGCTCAAAGGTCTTTATTTTACTCCTAGTTGAACCTAAATACAAAAAGCAAGATGATATACCTCATAAATTTCAAAATTATTATTGTTCCTTATTATTGTAATTCCAACTAGGATCTCACTTAGTCTTCATCCAACTTCTGAAATCGATCCCTACCTGAATATCAACAGGGAATTTGGCAACCGTATCTGCTAGAGCAGCATCAAGCATATCAAATGGACGACCTTGGAAAAGATCTTCCAACCTTGATTCCCACCTATCCAAAGCAGAGGGAGTTATATGTGAAGCATTAGGGCCATCAACAAGTTCATCTGTTCTCCTACACCACACTGTAAATACAGGAAACAACATAAGAGATCGGCAAGCTGACCATTTTTGGTACAGCATAAAACTTGCATGAGTAACAGACAAACATGGCAAGACAAAGCAAAAAACTCCTTCACTTATGAACCAATGGCAATAAGTGTAACCACTTCATTAACTTACACTTCCCACTTTAAAAATACATGGCTCTACCAATGTTGAGGGATCAATTTAAGATCATGTACAAAAAGCACATCCATGTCACAAATATATTTATATGCATTTCATGGACCAGTGAGGTCTCAATTTCTTGTCAAAATGAAATGGATTGAGAAAAATGAGAATTAGTCAACTATTGGTCAATATCACTCACCATAGATGGCCCAAATAGCTCTTCTTCTTTCAGGGGTCATTAACTGAGTTCCTGGAAAACCAAAACAACCATTTGAATCGGATTCCAACCATGATTCAAACCCAAATAAATCTACAAGTAAAATTCCTCACTTGAAGGAAAGATAAGAGAAAGCTAACCCAAGTAAAATGTCTTGGCATATTCAGCACAAACTTCTCCACAGCGATCATAAGCTTCGGTCAATAAGCCCAAATTCCCCGGTAGAGGAATATCAGGTTTCACATCAATGTCCCCAACAGGACTTAGCTTCCTCTTAACCAAGGAAGCCTGCTTAAGCACCACCTCATAGACCTTCTGCTCAGATGAAACAGTCATTTCTCCAGCCGGGTTTGCCAGCACGTTTGATAGCAAAGGTAAATTGCTAGCACTCTCTAGGCCAGTATGGCCAACGCATGAATACTTCAAATTTGTACTCAAAGAGCAAAGTCTCCACCTCCTCTTCTTATCCTTCTTCGCTCTGATCGAACTTGAATCCCGTGGGATAAACTTGGAAGAATCTAACAGCTTCGCATCTCGGAAAGAATCAAGGAATCCAGAGCAATTGGAGACCTCTAAGCTAGGAGAGACAACCCATAATAATGTCACAGGCATGCTGTACTCTGAATTTTATCCACCCGATTGTTAGGATAAATTTCTTCCTTCGTTAATATCTACTTTTGAATGAGTAGACAGCCAATCAAGCGAAGCAACTAGCTGTATTCAACAGAAATCTTGGGAACTACTATGACTGCAACTGAAAAGAGATACTCTACGAAGGCTATCTGTAGTTGAACCAAAAACCAGGATGAAAATTCAGTACAAGAAGAACTTCAGCTAGAATGAACAAAAATACAACCATTCCATTAACTACAGCAAGAACTCACATAATGGGATCCAGATGATGAAGAAATCGGAGTCACCAGTCAGAGCAAGATAAGATAAAACAACCGCTTATCAGCATCACTATTTTTATTTTATTCTTACGGGTTTCTAGTGTTCGTACTTCTGCACTAGAGCTGAATATAAAATTCAGAAGTTCGTTACACTCATCCAATAAAATCCAAAAAGGGCCACACGGAAATCCAACCACTCAGAGAAGTATGAAATTTCAAGAGAAGAAACGTGAAAAAAGAAAAAACAAAATGCACACCTGTTTGGTATTGTGATTCTTTGAACCACCACTCACAGTAGCTTTTCCATTAATTGAACAAAACTAAGTAGGAGCCATCAACATCATGGAGAGAAAACTAACAACGGCCACTAAGCTTTCTTGGCTTCACAATCTGACCCACCAAATACTCTCCACTCTTCCCAAACCTTCTTCTCCCAAAAATAAAACAATTTTTAATGCTTCTTTCTTCTTCCTCTTTTTTTTCTCTCTTTTTTTTATATTTGAAAATGAGAATGTCCCTTCTTTTCTATACCGAACTCTCTGTAATATTCTCTTTGTACTATGGGTATCTTTCCATTCTACTTCATCTTCCCGTGGAATTTGAAGTCTTCATCTTCTCTCAATCGTCTGGTTCTGGGTTTACCACGCCTGTTAAAAGGCTAGCTAGAGTTTGGAGCTAGTGCGTGTACCATGGCTCTCCACGTCGTCTGTTTAGCACCGACCCGAACCGTAAATTGGAATGGGTCGGGTCAGTTTGATACTTGATCGCGAACCGAATCGTTCTGAGGAATTTCTTCTGTTTTTCTCACCAGTTTATTTTGATTTGCCAAAAAGAAATTGTGTGACTAATAAACATGTTATGAATGAGACATTAATGGGTAAGGAAAATAATACTACCTAATATAAAATATTAATCAATTTTTGAATATACATATATTTTTTCAAACTAATTCATTTAACTTATAACAATAACAACAATGCCTTATACTATTAGGTGAGATTGGTTATATAAATCATTTTATTAAAAACTAAATCTTTAAATATATTAGTAATAAAAAAATCTCGCTCGGTAATTTCATTAAATGTTCTCTCATTCTTTCTTTAATTCTTTTCAGAAGACTTCATATTGCTTGATCAACCCTCCTCACTGACTTATCCAATGGCCTTCTTTAAACATGTTCAAACTAGCCACTTCCAATGATTATGATGATATCACATTTTATTTAACTATAATATAATTTAACATTATACAAATATTTTAAAAAGTTATGTCACATTTATATGAATTAATCAATTTATTTTATTTTCTTAATCTACTTAAATTAATTAAGTAACACTCATATTAATCACTAGAGGGAAAAAAATTGTGTGTAAGGGAGGAAAAGTAGTAATTCAGTACTACCTCAACTCGGTAGTATAAGAAATCGGTAACTTATTTTAAAGGGGCTAATGAAACTAAATAAGTTAGTTAATAATAACATATGTTATGTATCATTTGATTATATATCAATTTATAAGTCAGATAAATTAGTTTGGTATAGGAAAAATATAAATACTCTGAAATAAGTTATTTAGCTTCCTTGTTCCATCTGGAAAAAAAATCAACTAGGTTTTACATGTGGAAACATGTAAGAAGACGAGATAAGAAATTTGCATAAATGTTTATGGTCTAGGGTCATTTTTTCTTTTTTTGGTAATAACTTGAGGTTTACAAAAGTCTAAGATTAGATTACATTCCCCGATCTAAGGTAATTTTCATCCGTTCAAATTGTAGCATAAAAAAGTCCATTCTTTCAAAATGAATTTTTAATATTTATAAAGATTAAAATGCATTTTTACATTCAAAATAACTTAACTTTTAGCATTAAAAAATTGGAATATTGCATGAGTCTTAAAAACAATTTATGTACTACATTGTTCTATAACTTTTTTTATATTCCAATAGTTTATAATTCTAGGTATTTATTTATAATAGAAGGATTAGACTTTAATTTGGTTAACAAACTTATAGTTCCTCTGATTTTCATTATAAAACATCAACTAACAATTGTATTTAGTTATTTTTATAAGACACTTACTTGTTTTCCAAGTGCTTTAATTTTTTTTTCTCATGTATACCTATAAATAATAAGGGTGGTAAATGAGAGAAATAATTAATATAATATTAGAGTTTAATACAATTAGTAAATGTGATATTGGAAGTTACTTAAATTGTAGAAAATTTTTATTGATTTGTGAAATTTGTTAGTTGGTACTCCCTCTGGTTCTTATTATAAGGCACCAAGTACCATTTCTCGTGGATCAAAGAATGGAGGTTAAGTCATTAATGAGTTCTAAAAGTAATAAACGTTTCCAACTTTACCCCTACTTTAATGATGTAGGTTTAAATGAGTTAGTTAAAAATGAAGGCATAATGGAAAAATAGTAATAAATGAGTTAGTTAAAGTAAGTTGGTGTCTTATAATAAGGACCAAAAAATGTTGGTGGCTGGTGCCTTATAATAAGGACAAGAGGGAGTACTTGATACCTTATAATAAGGACGAGAGAGAGAGAATCATGTTGCATACGTGGATCTTTCTCCGACACGAGGAAACAAGTCGACCCGATCCGAAAATGGCGGCAGGTTGTAAAGAAAAGGGAAATCCAACAAGGACCACCACGTGGCAGAAATCTTCCAATCAGAGAAAGATAACGTTATCATAAATGCCACACAATCCGAAAAGAAAGGGCAATCGGATTATCGGACTATCGGAGAAAGTAACTTTAATTTAAGACGGTGCGTGGGTCATGTCCCGTGGCACATCATTAGTGGCCCACCAAGGTCAGACTCGGAGGGTAGAAGATTGGGTTGACCATGGGACCCACCGAAAATGAAAAATTAGGCTAGGGGAGCTGGGGGGTAGAGCAAAACGCAGAAACAGGGGATTTTGGCCCGTTATGGGTGGGGCCCAGCCGCCCAGGGGACCCTTTGTCGGTTTGTTTTGGAACCCGGCAAGTGCGAAATGACCCCCATGTCCCATTTCGTCTGTTCGCTGGGCCGGATTCCTTGCCACGTTGCCATGTGCACTTTGTGTGGACCTCGTTCCATTGGATTATTTTCATTTTTTTTTTATCTATCATTTTCATTTAAATAATATATTACTCGTACATTATGGAGTATTCAGCAACATTGCATGGAGCTATGGTTAGAGACAAATTACACTTTGGAGAGAAAGACCCGAATCTTAAATATTAGAATTATTTTTTCGTTCAATAAATATTAGATTTTTTTTTTTGTACCTGTCTTAAATAGTATATCGTTAGATTTTTTTTTATTTTTTTATTTTTTTGTATTTATAGAAGCAACACCAGATAATTCAAATGGGCGTCATATGAGGAGGATCATTTTTCCCGAAATTTGTGCGTGATGAACTTTTCAAAAAAATTTGTTTTTACTTTTGACTTATTTTTTTATTTTCATATATGTAAGGGGAGCCATCTATAATTGGGTGGAGGTTAAAATGGAACGACATGCTTGGCGAAACGAATGAAACAAATAGGTTTGGCTATTATCCACTTCTTCTTTTATCCTTTTTGTCATTTCGACCATTGGATTGAAATCTGAACGGTTCAGATTTAATGTTTCATAAAAATATTAATAAAATATTGAATTATTAAAAATTATTTAATTTTATAAAACATTAACTTTAAAACGTTCAGATTTCAATCCAACGGTTGAGATGGAGAAGACGATAGAAAGGTATGTGGATAGGAGCCAACCTTGGGGGGGATGAGAATGAGATATGTGAACGGTTCATTGGATTGAAATATGAACGGTTCAGATTTAATGTTTTATAAAAATATTAATAAAATATTAAATTATTTAAAAATAATATTTTTATAAAACATCAACTTTAAACCGTTCAGATTTCAATCCAACGGTTAAGATGAAGAAGAATATAGGAAAGTATGTGGATAGGAGCTGTTCTGGTGTAGAACTCAGATGTCCGGCCTATTGAAGGTCCGGTGATTTGATATAGGATCTGTGTGCCCTTCCTGTATGCTTATGGGACAAGCGTTCAGGAGAGGGTATGATCACGGTACACAAGCGGGCGTTTCGCCTAAGGGGTGTTGTGTGTGCAAGTGTGATTGATGTAGATAAGTCAAGGCTTAGAATGAATGTCCACGGCGCCGTCTCCTTCCTCTCGTATATATAGAGTATACCGGTTAGTTAGTCCTCGTCGCCACACCGTAGGTGTCATGTGCGTGTCCGGGATCGTGTGCGCATGTCCAGGATCGTGGGTGCATGTCCAGGGTCGTGGGTGCATGTCCAGGGTCGTGGGTGCGTGTCCAAGGTCATGGCTGGGTCCCACGGATGGTGGGTTGCCCATCATGTACTAGCCGGTGAGATAATGGCCTAGACTAGGTCCCGTAATGGTTGCCCCCAAGCTCGGTTGCTCGGGTCTCGTGCGGCCCAGAGTTTAGATGTTCGCTTGATCGAAGAACGAAAGTTCGAGTCTTTGTTAAGTCCCAGTCTTTGTTGATCGCGAAGTAACATGATGTCCTTGCCACCGGTAGTTGTCAGTCTCGGTCAGCGGGGTGGACATGTTCTTGGATCTCTGGTTGTATCGGAGTCGCCCCGTCTTACTTTGATAAGGTGTCTATCAGAGTTTCAAGCAACCTCGGAACTACAAGTCTTCTGGTTGAATTGCCCCCAGACATGTGGTCCGGGTTATGTTTGTTTAAATTTTGTTGTTCTTCGACCGTCCGGGCTCGCTTCTTGCACGGTCGAAGACTCCAAATGCGGGTCCTTTCTCAGAGGCTGATTAGCCTAACGAGTGGGCCGGGATAATTGACTGTAACCCCTGCCCCTTGTGCCCGGATCTGGGCTGTCGATTCCTCTTCTACGTTATCATTTGCCTATGCCAGCTGGCGTCCCTCGACTGTCGTGAAGCCGAATGAGGGGTGCTGGCCTATACGACCTTTGGCGTAATTAATGCCCGACAGACGCGCATTAAATGAAAAGGTCACGTCATCCTTTCTAACGAATGGAAAAGGCGCTTTTGCCCCCGTCGATTGGGTTTCGAAAGGTTTATACCCGCCAAGTCTCCTTCATTGTCATTTTACCAAAGTTGTTTTGAAGAACTTCTCTCCCGACGATTCTCGCTTTCCGGAGGATAACCTGTTTCGTGAACCATCTTCGTTCCACAACTTCCATTGATCATCTCCATATTTTAGGTAGGTATTCTTGTTTCCTTGCCTCTTTCTTTTGTTCTGCTCTGATCTGCCGTTTCCCTATAAGATTGCGTCTGTATTTAGTTGAAATTCTGGGTAGATTCCCTTGTTGAGTGGGTTTTCGCGTAGTCCTGTTTTCAGTTCCTTCATTTGTGCAAAACTCCCCCTGTTTTTCGAGTGAGCCGTTTCCTTTTCGTTAATACCTTTAATAGAGTGGCTCCCAATGTCGAAGGACATAAAGGATATGACCCCCGAAGAACTGGCGGAACTACGCCACACCGTCAGGGAAAAAGCCGTTGGTGGCTTTGGGGCGATGAATCTTCTCGTCCAACGTCGCAAACCGTTGCTTTAACCGATCACCGTGGAGGCAAGGGAAAAACTTCTGGTGGTGGGCCGGCGAAAATCCGAGACGATGCATCGTCGGTTAGGGGAAGTCCGAATGTTTCCTTCCCGCTTCTTCCTAATCCAAGGGTGTTTAACCCGAGCTTCGACGTGTCCGCTTCTCCGGGCCTTCCGAATAGCCAGTCTAACAAAGTGGCCAGCTCGGGTCCTAGGGCCGGGTTGATTCCTACATCGGGCCTTGCTACGACTGCTTGTATGAGTGCTCCCGACTTATTTCTTGTGGGGATTCCTCCACAGCCGACTTAATTTTGGGCTCCTGCCGACATAATTTGGTCCCGGCTCCTCAAGCTATATCGCCGAGTCCTGTTGACTTGGATTTTAATCTTACCACAACTGTGTAGAGTCCCGCCTTCAATTATTGACATCAGGTATGCTAGGAAGATTCTGATCTTGCTTATATTTTTATTTGTGTTAGGTATAATGGCGTCGTCTTCTTCTTCCCACGCGGCTGAGTCAGAATCTGGAAATGCCAACCGCGCTAGCCCCCCACAGGACTTAATTGACCAATTCCCTTGGGTTACCCGAGAAGTGTTATCCTATCTGGTCGAAGCCGACCATGGAAGACTTGGAAGGTCTTCCGAGTTCGAGATACTAACACCTACTCTCTTTGTCTCCCCAAGAGGAAGAGCCCGTGTGCTCGGTGAGGGAGGGGAGCCACAACTCCTTTTTCTTTTTCTATGCTGACTACATTACCGAGTGCTTGGGATTCGATTTCCCTTTTCCGAATTTCAAATGGCCACCCTTCAATTTCTTAGTATAGCTCCCCGCAATTACACCCCAATGGATGGGGTTACCTCGATTGCCTTTGAGTGGTTTTGCCCGAGCCTTGACCGCCTTGCACCACTTCTATGTTCTTCTACTTCTTCAGCCCCCACACCTCTCGCTCGGGAAAGAACCGCCTGAGCTCAAGGGCTGGACATCCATTCGGGAATAGCCAATCGGCGCTTGTTTACCCAGGCTCGGACTCTTTCAAACGCTTCAAGGGCAACTTTTTCAAAGTCGTCGCTAAACCGGTACAACTCCTTGGTTCCTCAAAGGGCCGACTCTGCAAAAGTCGACTGGGAGTTTAACTTGTATTGGTGTCAAGATCACCACAATGTGTCCCCTAGCGCCTATAAGGTGGAGCGGTCCAATCTCGCCAAGCCCGAAAGGAAAGCCATCGATGCCATAATAGACCACGTTCGAGCGAACGGACCGAGTAGGGCGGCTCCTTAGTAGCCCAATATCGGGCCGAGGCTCGGCGTCAAGATGAGATGGCGTCGGGTAAAGTATGGCATTTCGTTATTTAACATCGGCGTTGTTCCGCGTCTTAGTACGGTATTGATCGTCTTTGCTTTCCTAGTAGCTAACATGGTGTATGTGTTTTTGTACGGGTCTTAAGATGAAAGAGCCGCAATATCTTTCGGGATCCCCGAGCCCACCGCCAAGGGGAGAAAGAGGTCGGCCAAGAGACGGCGGGCAAGTCGAAGGCCGGAGAGTCTTCGAGCGGTGCCGAGCCAAAGAAGCTTAAGGTCGGGAGTCGTCCAAGCCCCGAACGAGAAGTCGCCCCTGTCTCTCTATCCGAGCCTCCCCTACCCCGAAATCGCCGCTTCTAAGTCGGCCAGAGCGTCGAGCCCCTCTCCTTGCCTGATACCCCGGTTCCCCCTCGTCCTTCCACCGTCATTCCCCGTTCACATTTGTGGAGTAAGGGCATTACCGAAGAACTCAGCGTCGCACTCCTGCCTCCTACCCGTTATCAAGAGCCAGTAGCCTTGCGGGAAGTAGACGTACGAGAAGTCCAGGCATTGGGAAATGCTTTCTGAAAGGTGCCGGTTTGACCCAATCTTTTCTCACCCTTCACCACAAATATGCGGAGGCCGCCACGGAGCCGAAGCGTGCCCGAACGAGGCCGCGATGAAGCTGCGAAACAATGGCAAATCGCTTCGAACGAGTTCCGTGCTCGTGAGGTTCAGCTGGAGAAAGTGGAGTTTCAACTAAAAGAGACCGAGGGGCTCTTGGCGGACTCCAATGTAATAATTGAAGGCTTTAAGGCGGCTCGAAGCTAGAAGCGAAGAGCAGTTGAAAGCCATGACAAATGAGAGGACGGGTTCAGAGCCGAAGTGGGCGGGGATCAAAGCCGAGGGGAGGCGTCCTCAACACTTCTCTCTCCGCGGAGATAACCCGCTGCGCAGGAGTTGCTCTTGGGTTCGATGGTGGAGGCGTTTGAGAATTCACTTGCCCGAATCCAGGGCTTTGAACCCGGGATCGAGCTCAACACTCTGAGGCATCATTTCCGGTCTTATGTGACCGACGGGCGATTGTCCCCTATGTGGAACCTCCCGCCGGTTCCGAGACCCGGGATAGATGGCGATGCGGCCGTCTTGGAGTGGCGAGCAGGTGAGGAAGTCTCGACCGCCCCAAGCACATGGATTGATTTCTCTCTTTTTTCTTTCTTTTTAATTTGTATAATCTGTCCGGTTGTGTTACCTAGCAATGACTTTATTGAGCATCAGACCAATATGGCCATTTTTGGCTACGATTAACAATAGATGGTAATTTAGCAACCATAATGCATCGTATTAAAATATAACTTTACCGCTTATCGCGGTCGACCCGGCCAAGGTCATATGAAGGTAGCTAGAATCTGCGAACGCGCTTTTGGTCATAAGACCATAATGTTTTAAAGTGCTAGTGTTTGCACTTTGTTTTATAAAATTCTCGGTATAATGCTAACTGGTCATCCAAAGGTAAATGAAAATTGCCACTGCCCGGGTTCGGTTTTGTCCCGATAGCGTCCGAGCATTTTGACACGATCGTGGTCCGCATGACATTTTCTATTGATACCCCTGAGTAAATTAGCGTGTCTCGGCTGCGATAGCTATCCGTACGTGTTTTCTTAGTTGAAAAGCTAATAACAATTGAATCTTGAAAAAGACAATGTTTGGAATTCAATAGATACCCTCGAACGAGAGTTTCATTCATATTCGACACAAAGCAATTGTTGCGAAGGGAAAAGCCCGCAGGCCAACGTTGAACAAAGAACATAATGGAAAACGATGCTTTAAGAAAAACAACAGATAAGCCTAAGCTGAAATATGCCTTTAATTTGGCATTCCATGTTCGCTTGATAGGGGTTCCATCCAAATTTTCGAGAATGTAAGCTCCTCTCTCAAGAGTTTCCCGAACGCGATAAGGTCCGTCCCAATTAGCTACAAGCTTGCGGTCTTTGGAGTTCTTGTTCCCGATGTCGGCCACTTCTAAGTACCAAGCAACCGGAGTTGGAATCTTCTTGGTCTAACCTTCTTGTTATAACGAGCCGCGATCACCGCTTCATTGCAATATCCAGACAATGGGAGGTGACCCGGGCCTCATCGGCGAGATCAAACTCGGCCGCTAACGCCTCACTATTGGCTATTTCGCCTTGTGATAAAATGCTCTTCTGCGCCAAGACATCATCCCTATTTCCACAGAATCATAGATTCACAACAGTAGGCCGAGTCTATAAGGAGTTTCTTGGGTGGATGTACGGCAGGATTGTTCGATTTCCCCAAAGGACAAAGGTAGTTGATCAGCCCAAGAGGTGTCGGCCTCCAACATACGTTTCTTCAAACCATCAAGGATGACCTTATTGGCGGCCTCGGCTTGCCGTTGAATTGCGGGTGTTCCACGGAAGCAAAGTGATGCTGTATTCCGTATTCATAAATCAAATCACGAAATCCGACTCCGGTGGGCGAGTTCCGTTGTACATTACTATCTCAGTTGGTGCTCGAAGCGCGTAATTATATTAACTTCAACAAATCGGCTGCACACGAGCCGAGGAGATCGTTGTGAGAGGTTCGGCCTCAATCCACTTGGTGAAGTAGTCTATTGCCACGATTAGCCATCGCGGTTGCCAGGTCTTTGTCTTGAATGGCCCCGAGAATGTCCATGCCCCATTTGTAAAATGGCCGGGGCGTGATGGAATGCAGCTTCGTTTGGGGCGCCCAAATAACTCGGCATGTTTCGACAACTATCACATTGTCTTACAAGGGTCTTTGAATCCGCCTCCAACGTCGGCGGTAATACTGCTGCTCGAAGGGTTTTCGGGCGAGCGCCTTAGCCCCCATATGCGACCATTGGCCCCTCCATGAATCTCGGCCGGGACATACCCCGCTTCATTTGGGTTCAAACACCTTAGCATGGGAGAATGTAATCCTTTTCGGTAAAGTTGATCCTCCGCCATTGTGTACTTGCGCGTCACGAATCAACATTTTGCTTCCATTGCATCGTGCAGGATGAGTCCACGTTCAAGGTAGTCTTCTATCGGCTTTTTCGGTCAGATTCGGCGAAATAGCCATCATGCATCTCGGATCTTCGAGATTTTCTTTGGACAACCGTGCGATGACAACCGGCTGCTTAGTGCTTGCCAATTTTGATAAAATGTCGGCTCTTGCGTTTTCTCCTCGGGAATGTGAGTAACGGTTGCTTCATCGAAACGACATCAAGTCCTTAGCCTTTAGGAGATACTTGGCCATTAGCGGCCCTTTAGCACGATACGTACCCTCGATCGAGCCGCCACAAGTGGGAGTCGGTGAAAACCTTAACTCTTGTGGCCTCATTTTCCTTGGCTTGAAGAAGCCCGGCTATCAAGGCCTCGTATTCTCGCTTGATTGTTCGAAGTTGGGAAGTTGAGATGCAACGAATGCTCAATTGTAACCCCCTCTGGACTCTCGATATGACTCGGCTCCACTTCCTTTCGTGTTCGGCGATCAGTCGACATACACCTTCCATTCGCCGCCGGTGTCTCATCGGACTTAGAAGCGGGGTGAGCTCTCGATGAAGTCGGCCAACGCACGTGACTTGATTGCATGGCGAGCTTCGTAGGTGATGTCGAACTCGGAGAGTTCTATCGCCCAATTAGTCATCCTCCGCTAGGTCCCAGACATGTAAGACTTGTCGAATTGGTTGGCTTGTTCTAACAACGATATGGTGACCACGGAAATAAGGTCTTAGCCGACGGCCGCAATAGCGGAGCGAATGCCACTTTTCTAGCTTTTGGTATCGGATCTCGGCATTCTCGGGGTTACGGCGACAAAATACACGAATTTGTCAGTGTTCCGCCTCTCTTACTAAGGCCGCGGCGCGGCTTCCTCGCCGATCGACAAGTAAAGGAAAAGACTCTCGCCAGGTGAGGTTTTGAGAGGATGGAGGATTGGCCGGACATTGCTTTATGTCTTCAAATGCGTCATCGCACTTTGAATTCCATTCCACCGATGCCTCCTTCTTTAAGAGCACGAACATGGGTAAAGCCTTCTCCGCCGATTTTGGCAAAAACCTAGTTAGGGCGCCAATCTTCCGGTTAAGCTGTTGGACTTCTTTTTATTACTCGGAGCCTTCATCTCCATCACCGCCCTACATTTGTCAGGTTGGCCTCAATGCCCCGGTTAGTCGGCATGAAACCCGGGAACTTCCCGACGGGACGCCAAAGGCACATTTGGCGGGTTCAGTCGGATTCGGTAGGTTCGAGTTTGGCAAATGTCTGCTCCAGTCTTGTATATGACGTTCTTTGGTCCAGGGTTTTGACGATCATGTCATCTATATACACTTCCACATTGCGGCGATCAGTGCAAAGACCTTATTCATCATCCTTTGATATGTAGCTCCCGCATTCTTCAACCCGAAAGGCATGACATTGTAGCAATAGTTAGCTCTTTCGGTAATGAAGGCCGTTTTTTTCACGATCCTCTGGGTACATCGCTATCTGATTATATCCGGAGTATGCGTCCATAAAGGATAGGAGCTGGAATCCTGAGGCGTTGTCGACCAGTTGGTCGATGTTTGGCATTGGGTAGGAGTCCTTCGGGCATACCTTGTTCAAGTTCTTGTAATCGGTACACACTCTCCACTTCCCGTTTGGCTTTTACCATCACCACATTTGATAACCGGGTTGTATCTTGTATTTCCCGAATAAATCCGGCTTCAAGCAATTCTTGGATGTGAATTTCCAGCGCTTTCCTTTTTTCGGTCCGTGGTTCCTCTTTCTGCGACACCGGGATTGAGCCGGATAGACTTCTAGCTTGTGACAACAAAATTTTGGGTCTATTCAGTGCACGAGATGAATCCTGTGCGAAGACATCCCTGTTTTCCTTCAGAAATCCTCCAAACTACTTCTAAGTTCGGGAGATAGGTGTTTGCCAATCTTAGTGGTGGAGAGGGTCTCCGTCACCGGATCTTCCAGTCTCCTGCCGGTTACAGGCGAACCTCATCGTCTCGGATGTCTAATTCCACGGTATTAACTTCTTCGTCGGGAGAATCCCGGTCCGAGCAGTCCCGGATAGGCGATTCTTTGGGGCTGCGATGAAGATCCGCCTCCCAAGTCGACGGTTTCAAAATAGCAACGTCGAGACTCTCTTTGATCCCCGATTCACAGTGACCACGGTTCCTTGGTTGCCTATCACCTTGAGCTTTTGATGCTTTGTAGACACCGGCATGTCCCACTTGTGAATGGTTGGCCTTCCCAATATTATGTTATAAGGTGAAACGAACTCGGCCACTATGAACCGCACTCTTTCGGACTTAAAGGCGTCTTTGACTCCAAGGGTGAACTGAGGTCGATAAACCCCTTCGGACGAGATTGTTCTCCATTAAACCCGATGAGGGTTGTCTTGCAAGGCTTTAAGTCGTCCCGGTCCGAGCTCATTCTTTTGAACGCTTCCCGACTTAGTATGTCGGCCGAGCTACCGGCATCCACAAATATCCGCTTGACTCGGCAATTGACGACTGTTCCGGTTATTACTAGCCCATCTTGATGGCCAGGGACAACGTCCTTGAGGTCGTCTCTTGTGAAAAACAAAGGCGGTCGTGCTACCTCAGTGTGATGTTCCTTGAATTTTGGTCGGTCCCTGACGGACGGGACTTCTCGAAGGTATTTCCTTCGGCTTATAGTATCTCGCCACCGCCCATTGCTCCGGATTACGTTACGGTCGTTCCGCCACGGAAATTCGTCATCGGCTTGAGAGCCTTTCGTTTATCTTCTGCTTTTGAACTTTCGAGGGGGTCCTACTTTGCGGTTCTTGGTCTTTCGTTTCCCACCTTTTCCTTGATGCTCTATGACATCTTTGTTGAAGTTTGCCTTCCCGAACAAATCGTTCGATTGCATCCGGAGCTCGTAACATTCATCGGTTGTATGACCTCGACCATCATGGAACGAGCAATATTTAGACTTGGTCTATCCGGATCTTCGGTAGGACGGACGAGGCCGATCGACCTTCTTCATCTCGGTCGTTGATACCTCCTTCCAAACTTGAGATCGAGGCACCGTCAGGGCCGAATATTTCTCGTACTTGCTCCGCTGATCAAATTTGCCACCTCGGCTCTTGTTTTCATTCCCCCTTCTCCGGGAATCCCTATTCCTGTTGTCAGAGAATTCTCGACCCCTGGGAGGGGAGGTTCTATCTTGGTCCCGCCTCGAATTGGGATTGTTTGCCATTCGCATCTTCCTTTAAAAGATTCGCCGGGCGGGACTCTTTATCGAGGCCGTCCACCAATAAGTGAACGTGTACGTCTTCGTTAAGTCCGCGCACTGCGGTACGCATGATTGAAGCGGTCCAGTAACTTTGGAGCGGCTCTCCGACGCTTGTCGATTTTGGAGAGAGAATCTTGGGATTTTGGTTGCCGTTTGCTAGTCGCGAAGTGCAACTCAAAGGCCTCGGCAGTCTTCAAAGTTGTGGATCGACCCAAAGGGAAGAGTGTGAAGCCATTTCAACGCCGGCCCCTTTAACGTCGCGGCGAAGATCCGGGGCACGATTGGTTCCTTGAGACCTCTAGCCGACATGTGAACGTCAAAGTCTTCTAAATGAGTCGTCGGGTCTTGTGTGCCATCATACTTTGTCAACTCGCCCAAATTCGGCTTCTCGGGGAATCGGGCGTTACGGATCTCCTTGGAGAAAAAGCTATTGTGCATTTGGGTGACATATCTCCGTCGCCGGAAACCACTTGGGGGAATCGTCCTGTCACCTCGATGGTTCCTCGCACGAGGTCGACCCTCTTCATCCGGTTACGGTTCCTCCTATTGGCCCTCCTGCCGTCGACGGTTTCCGCCTTACGCTGTCGGTGCGATGGCCAGAGAGCTCTCGTCATCGTCGTCCTCTCTCCAAGTTTTATCTTCCCGAGTCCCTCGTTGGAAAGGGTGTGGGTCCGTCTTTTCTCCCGCTCTTCCGCTCGGCCGATAGTGAAGGGTATGGCGCTTGTCTATGTTGTCCACCCGTCTCATTATCGCAAGCATCCCGCTTGAAGAGATCGAAAGTCGGCTCGGCATGTGGGATGTCCGGCCTCCTCAGTGGAATTCGTGGTCCACGGTCTTGGTTTCGTGGAGCGAGGACTCCGTGTCGGACGGAGTTGTCCTTTTGATGTCGTTCATTGTTGGGAATCAATGGTTCTTAAGGCTGAGAAAGCCGATCTTCTCCTTCTGATGGTCTCCATCGTCTTGGTTAATCATTTTGCTCATTACGGGGTGGTTGACGCGGTGGTTGACGGTTGTCCCCGCTTGATCCGCCTCCGATTGTCTTTGGCACGAAGCACGAGTGCTTATCCTCATGGTCACGGGAATAGAAATTTATTGATCCCCACGGTCGGCGCCCTTTGTTACGGTGTAGAACTCGGATGTCAGGCCTATTGAAGGTCCGGTGATTTGATATAGGATACGTGTGCCCTTCTGTATGCTTATGGGACAAGCGTTCGGGAGAGGGTATGATCACGGTACACAAGCGGGCGTTTCGCCTAAGGGGTCTTGTGTGTGCCGTGTGTTTGTATGTAGATAAGTCAAGGCTTAGAATGAATGTACACAGCGCCGTCTCCTTCCTCTGTATATAAGTATACAGGTTAGTTAGTCCCTTGGTACCACACCGTACGTGTCATGTGCGTGTCCGGGATCGTGTGCGCATGTCCAGGATCGTGGGTGCATGTCCAGGGTCGTGGGTGCATGTCCAGGGTCGTGGGTGCGTGTCCAAGGTCATGGCTGGGTCCCACGGATGGTGGGTTGCCCCCTGTACTAGCCAGTGAGATAATGGGCCTAGACTAGGTCCGTAACAGGAGCCAACCTTGGAGGGGGGATGAGAATGAGATATGTGGCTTTTTATAAGAATATGCATGTTTTGCTTTAATTATCTATAGTCGCATGTTCTGTTTAAAAGTTGTACTCCCTCCCATACACATTATAGGGAATTTCTAGAAGAAAGAATATAAATTACCTCTAATTTAATTAATAATATTTTTCTTGTTTAACACTTATGATTAATTAATACTCACTTTCCAGCTTTGTCCACTCAATATATCCAACTCTCTAAAATAACATTTCCAATAAAATTAAGCACATTTCTCAAGAAGGGTGGAAATGGAAAACAAATACATTTAAAGATATATTAAATGATTTAATTGTCATTTTTTGTTTTTCCCAATATAGTTAAAGTGCTATATATTATGGGCGAAAGTGAGTATTACTTTTTTACCTAGTTTCAGTGGAAGAAGTTGTAGCTGCTTCACCACGGAATTAAGTTTAAGTCCATGTGAATACTAAAAATGCCTTCTTTTTTTGGACAAAATACTAAAAATGCCTTTAGCATTCATTTATGTTATTTTTCTAGAATCACCCTTAAAATAAATGAGACATCATCCTATTATTACTAACATCTTTCCACCTAATTCCGGCAAAAAAAAAAAAAAACTTTTCACCTAATTGATTAGAGACATTTTAATGAAAAGAATAATCAATACAATGTTATGGACCTAGTCAAGGGCCATTAGCCAACCGATGCACGCACGGGGGAGGCTGCGCAAGGTCGCAACACACTAACGAAGGACCTAGTCGGCGGGCGGTTTCTTAGATCCTCGGACACTACGGACGTGGGAGCCTGGAGATCTAACCACCAGGTATACTCTATATATACATATAGGAGATACGCAACGAAGGTACACAGATTCTAACCCTAAGCTATTACATTCACACCTGCACACACCCCACCCCTTGGCTAAGAGTGCGGTTGTGTGCGGTGATCCCTTCTCCTTCCGAGTGCTTCCTAGTAGGCATTCGAGAAGAGACATTTGATCCTACATCAAAGCACTGACCCATTCACGTGGTGGACATTCGTGTTCTACACCGAATAGTGGCGCGGGCGTGGGGATTGGTAAATTTCAATTCCGTGACCAATGAGGTTAATACCGTAGTTCAAGCCTGAAGTAGCCGGAGATGGTTCGACCGACAGGCTAGCGTCAACCACCACGGCAACCACACAACACTGAGCAAACGATCAACCCTCTCGGTGACAACGAGCAGGACGCAGAAGACCAACTATCACAGCCGGAGCAACAGTTAGAGGAACCTGTCATCCCCAACAATGATCAGCGTATAGAAGACAATCCATCCGACACGGAGTCCTCTGCTCCACGAAATCATTGCCAGGATCCTCAGAACTCGAACCCGGTCGTCGACTCAGAAGAGATCCCGGCCGCCAATCCAGATTTTCTCCTCCTCCAAAACTCGCTTCTCGCGATGATGAGGTGTATGGAGAACATGGACAAACGTCACACCCTCTACTTCCAGCGATTGGAAGCACGTTTCAATAAAAGGGACTCGGCCTCCTCCAACGAGGACCGGGATGACAAGACTTGGGAAGAGAACCAAGAAGGCGACAGCTCGCGCGCTCATCAAAGCGCACAGGAGACGGAAACCAGAAGACCGGCCTCCTCAAACAAGGAATCTAATACCAAGAAAGAATCCCGGGTTGATAGGCCTCCCCGACCTCCCCCAGCTGGGGATCAACGGAGAAGGTATGTCGGACAGATGGACAACAACCCTTTTGCAGATGAAATCCTCAACACTCGTTTCCTGGAGAAGCTCAATCTAACCGAACTCACCAAATATGACGGTTCTCAAGACTCGACAACCCACCTGGAAGACTTCGAGATGGTCATGGTCTTAAGAGGGCTTGGAGAGCCCATCATGTCACAGATTTTCACCGTTGCCCTTAAAGGACCGGCGTTAAAATGGCTCCACACGTTGCCCGGGGGTCGATTCACAAATTTGATGACCTAGCCGAGGCCTTCGAGCTACACTTTGCAACTAGCAAACGGCAACCGAAGTCCTAGTACACCTTGTCCAAGATTAGGCAGCGTCCCGGTGAGACACTTCAAAGTTACCTGGACCGCTTCAAACATGCGGCCCTGCAGGTGCGCGGTTTAAGCGAGGTTGTACACGTCTATCTTTTAGCCGACGGCCTAGACGGAGAGTCCCGCCTGGCGGAATCATTCTTTAAGGCACCAGCTAAAAGCCTTAACGATTTCATAATTCGCTCAAAAAAAATACCTTGAGGTGGAGCAGATGCGCATGGCAAATAATCCAAGGCGGGCCGAGACAGATTCACCCCACCTAGGGACAAGGACTATTCGGGAAGCGGAAAAAAGACACCCGCGCAAGGGGTTCGGATAGCAGAAGCCGAGGCGCCAAGTTTGACGCAAAAAGCAAATATGAAAAATACACGGCCCTGAATGTGCCACGATCTCAGATCTGGAAAGAGGTAGCGATGGTCAAGATGAAAAGAATTGATTGACCTCGGTTGTCTTACCGCAGAACCGGGGTAGACCAGTCAAAATATTGTGCATTCCATGATAGCCGGGGTCATACAACGGACGAATGCTATGAACTCCGTGACACAATTGAAAAGTTTGTCCGCGATGGAAAGCTTCAACAATACGTAATTGAGCACCAGGGAAAAAGCGGCAAACGCAAGCCTAGAAGCCGTAGCAAAAGCCCCCCCGTAAGTACAAAAAGCAGGATGAAAAGCACAAAAAACACTCCGGGAGGGGAGATGAAGATGATTTCCCCGAAACAAAGTTTGACTGTAATGTGATAAGCGGCGCAATGGGTGGAGGCGGAGATACAATGAGCCAGCGAAGAAAGTATCTACGAGAAGTCCTCTCTATTCGAGATCGTCCGAAGTTCAAAGAAAGTTTCAACGGACCGTCTCACTCGCCATTATATTTCACAAATGACGATCTCAAAGATGTAGTCCCCGAGCTTCAAAATGACCTAGTCGTGACCGGGATCTTAGTCCATTGCCGAGTCAAAGGCATTTTTGTGGATGCTGGAAGCTCTACTGACATCCTCAGTTGGGAGGCATTCAAAAGAATGAGCCTGGACCAGGAAGATTTGAAGCCATGCAAGACGACCCTCATCGGGTTCAACGGAGAGCATTCACGTCCTAAGGGATTTATTGACCTCAGGTTCACCCTTGGAACTAGGGACGCCTTCAAGTCAGAGCGTGTGCATTTCATAGTGGCAAAATTCCTTTCACCATACAACATGATACTGGGCAAGCCGACGATCCATAAGTGGGACATGCTGGTCTCCACCAAGCATCAAAAACTGAAGATGGTCAACAACCAGGGAACCGTGGTCACGGTTAGGGGAGACCAAAGAGAGTCTCGACAGTGCTACTTTGAAACTGTCAGAGTGGGCCAGGGCGGACCTTCATCGGAGCAACAAATCCAATATGAAGAGAGGTATCCAAATCAGATGAACCCGGATTCTCTTGACCGGGATGTCAATACAGTCGAACTTGACCTTCGGGATGAAGAGCTGCGCCCAGAACCGGCCGGAGACTTGGAGGATCTAGTGTTGGGAGACCCCCTCCAGACCACAAAAATCAGAAAACAATTATCCCCGGAACTTAGAAGTATCTTGGTTGATTTTCTGAGAAAAAATCAGGATGTCTTCGCATGGAACTTATCACAAGTACCCGGAATAGACCCAAGTTTCTTGCCACAAGCTGGAAATCTACCCAGGCTCAAGACCGATATCCCAGAGAAAGAGGAATCTCGGCCCAGAAAAGAGGAAAGCATTGGAAACACATGTTCAAGAGCTTTTGGAAGCCGAATTTATCCGGGAAATTCAATACACCACCTGGTTATCCAACATGGTGATGGTCAAAAAGCCAAGACTTAGCCCGGTTTGACATAAGCCAAAACCCCGTCCGTTCCTCTTCAGGACAATTCGGAATTGGGGGATTCGGTGTGGCGACAAACAGATCCGTAGACCCGGGTGAGTGAAGAAGAAGAAATCATGACGATCGTAAAAAGAAACAGACGAAGTTTCAAGCCAAAATTAACCCGGACTACATGTCTGGGGGAAACTCAATCAGAATACAAGTAACTCGGGTAGACATTTTATCAAGTCACACGAGTGGTAGCAACTCGGATACGATATTTGGATTCAACAACAGATCCACCCCGACAGCCCAGAAACCTGGACTATCCGGCTGGGGGGCAATTACTATACAGTTGTCAATAACCGGGATTAATGCAAACTCGAACAAGCACTTGAAATGCAAGAGCAGGGGATCTTGAACAATCCGGATAAGCCGAACATATCTCGACTAAGTCTGTACTTCGCAATCAATCAAACCATCTCGGCAGCTCAGAGACCTGAACTACCGAGCTGGGGCAACTGTTATGGACCTAGTCAAGGGCCATTAGCCAACCGGCCTGCACAGGGGGCAGTCTGCGCAAAGGTCGCAACACACTAACAGAAGAACCTAGTCAGCAGGGCAGTTTCCTAGATCCTCGGACACTACGGACGTGGGAGCCGGAGATCTAACCACCAGTTATACTCTATATATACATATAGGAGATACGCGACGAAGGTACACAGATTCTAACCCTAAGCTATTACATTCACACTGTGCACACACCCCACCCCCTTGGCTAAGAGCCTGGTTGTGTACAGTGATCCCTTCTCCTTCCGAGTGCTTCCCTAGTAGGCATTCGAGAAGAGACCTTTGATCCTACATCAAAGCACTAGCCCATTCACGTGGCTGGACATTCGTGTTCTACACCAGAACACAAGGTCATATAATTATTAGTGGATGTGGTTTGTGTTGTATGACAAATTAATAAGGTATCATCATCCAATCAGCTTATGTAATTGTTGGGAAAAAAATTAGTATATGTAATTACTTGTTAAATAATATATTTTTCGGGTGACCAATGTAAGCAATTAACTTATTTGGGTAGGTTAAGCATGTAAGTTAAGTTACTTAATATGATTTTTTTCCTCTAAAACATCATAATCGTATTCTTTAACTCTGTCCATTCATCTCTTACTTGATTATTGTTGAGGTAATATTAAAAGGGTTTACTTTTAGGGGAAAAAAGTTGATAAATATGTTAAATGTATCTTACATTTAGGATCAATATTACCTCCCTAATTAGGTTATAAATTAAGGATGGGAAGAGGAGTCTGAGTTTTTTTAAAGCTTTTGCCTCTTTTTAAATACGTGGTTCTAGAGTTGGGAATCAGTGCAGGCACAGCCCGATAGGGCCTAACAAAGCCGGTCCTATAGGGCCTAGAGTAAGGAAAACATCTTTTTTTCAAAACCCGGCCTGATAGTACCAGGGCCAGGGCTGGCCCTACAGGGCCTGAAAATTACTATTTCAAATTTTAACTATTTTTCCTTTGATTTTTTTCAAAGAAATATAATTACTAAATTGCAACCATTAAAGTTCTAATCTATCAAATAAATGTTATCAAGATTAATATTTAAACAATATAAATCATTCAACAAATAAACACATTCATTAATTCGTAACAAAAACAAATAAACACAAAGAATATGTTTTTTCCTTTTTTTTCAAAAAAAAAATACTTATTTTAAAAAATATATATTTATAATTTATTACTTATATAATATTGTAATACCAAAGTATGTGTTTATTTAATATGAAAACATGCATTCTTTAAATTTAATAATAACTAATTATGTGTTTTAATAAGAATAATGATAAACATAAAAAAAGGGTTATAGTTTAAACTAAACAAATCTAAGTAATTACAAATAAACACATTCATTAAGTGGAAGTCTAGGTAATTAATTTTTTTTTAAAGCTACAGTTAAATGGACCTAACGGGTCGGCTTGAGGCCCTGCAAGACCAATTTCAAATTTCTGGCCGATTTTTCAAACCCGAGCCCTGCAGGGCCAGGGCTTAAACGGGCCGGCTCGACGGGCTCGACCCGATTTCTCGGCTCTACATGGTTTAGAATTTTATGGTATTTTAAAAATATTTTCAAAAATTCACCTGTATAATGATTTTGCCCCTAACCCTTAATAAATTATCTTTTAAGAAAATGTAATAATCCTATTTAATTAGGGGTAAATTTAGAAAGAACAAAAAATAATTCAGACACAAATAAATCCTTGATATACATTATTTTGGCAGCTATGTGTTCCTTCTATGTTATTCTACTTCTTACAATCCAAAATATAAGTAATATTTTATAAGAATTCTTTAATCCAAAAATTTAAATTACTTGGAGAGTAATGAGTTCTTATTTATTAATTTTATCCCTATAAAAGGTGTTAAACAGGAAATGATACTCTCAATCATAGAACTATAATGAAATACACAATCAATCAACATTTATCAAATATGAAAAAGAATTAGAAGAAATGGTTCGATCAACCGTACTTGAGATTTTCACCTCATACAGAGTCCTTATGAATGAAATGATTAAAATAGAATATAAATATAGATGGATTTCATGAATAATATATCCAATCGTAGAATGAAACTTAAATTATTGATCATTACATATAATTTAATTTAAATCAATAATTTAATTTAAGATATTGCATGAAAGTCTTATTTCTTCTATTTTTTATTTCAAAATGGAAAGATTTTGAATCTGATAAGTTCAAATCAAAGGATGATTTTTTTTGCCATGGCTTTTCATATTTTTCCCTATTTCTTCATAAATTATCTTATAAAAAAGATTATGTTCTTAAACAAATTCTCCCTCGTCTATTGCTTCCCATAGTTTAATGCCTCTAATAATATATTTTTTCTACTGGTGAAATAGAAAAAATATTATTAAATGTTGTCTTGGAATTGATAAACAACATATAATATGAAATATTCCTATAAATTTTAATTTAAAACCTATTTAACTAATTTGAAGAAATTAAAGAAGCTAAATAAACTATTTAACTATAACACATGTGACTTGATCTCTTTAAAATACTTTTATATAAAATTTAATTATATAAGTCTATAAGTTAAAAAATTATAAAAAAATGATAAATATAAGAGATAAAAGGGGGGGGGGGGAAGCTTGCATTTAGCACTAAAATTTATGATCAAACTAAGGGTGTGCATGGTAATGCTCACAGAATGAGTTTTTCCTTAATTTCTGTTCCCAGGAACAAAATTTAATAGGAATTGTGTTTGGTAAATCCGGTTTTTTTCTTGTTCCTGGGATGAATCGGTTTCTTTTTTGTGTTGGGGAATAAAAAAAAGAAGCAGAAAATTTCTGCTTTTCTATTCTAGGGCACAAAGTCAGAATCTGTTTTTCCCCTTCTCTCTTCCCCGCCACCGCCGCTGCTGCCAACACCACCGCCGCCGCCGCCCCTGCCGTCGCCTCCGCCACCGCCGCCACTGCCACCACCACATAAATAATTTTTTGAATATAAAAATTACATAAATAAAAATAAAATGTGTTAACAAACGTAATTCTGATTCTCATAACTTTTCCCAGGCACAGAATCAGAAAAACTGTTTCATCTCAGAATCAGTGCTGGAGAACAAAATGGTTCCCATACACACCCTAAGTCTCACATTTAAAACCAAAGTAATTTTTTTCTTATAAAAAAAAAAAAAATCAATCTAACGGAAGTGGTATATTTTAAGATTTAAAGGGTACTCCCTCCAATTTAAAATATAAATTATTTCAACTAATTTATTAGAATTAAGAAATGATAATTAACCTACTACTCTTTAAGGAACTTATATTACATCTGAGAAAAAAATATAAAAATAAAATAAAAGTGGCTTGTAATGTAAACAGGAGAGAGTATAAAAGCTTACAAGAAAATGAATGCCACGCGATTTCATTTGAATATCTTTAATTTAAATAATGTGGGATACACACACACACACATATATATATATATATAAAAAATGTAGAATCATCTCAATATTCAATAATTACTTTTGAGAGGCACTTTTTAAAACAGTCCAGATACAGAGAGCACCCGCCACGTGGGAAAGGTCAACCTTTGTTAACTACCATGGGATGGACCATCAAAGTTAATTATATAATTACTTTTTAAATAATATATTTCTCCGGTGATCAATGTAAGCAATTAACTTATTTGGGTAGGTTAAGGATGTAAGTTAAGTTACTTGATATGATTCCCCCCCCCCCCTAAAACATCATAATCGTATTCTTTAACTCTGTCCATTCATCTCTTACTTGATTATTGTTGAGGTAATATTAAAAGGGTTTACTTTTGAAAAAAAAATTGATAAATATGTTAAATATATCTTACATTTAGGATCAATATTACCTTCCTAATTAGGTTATAAATTAAGGATGGGAAGAGTTTGAGTTTTTTTTTTTAAAGCTTTTGCCTCTTTTTAAATACGTGGTTCAGAATTTTATGGTATTTTAAAAAATTCACCGGTATGATGATTTTGCCCCAAACCCTTAATAAATTATCTTTTAAGAAAATTTAATAATTCTATTTAATTAGGGGTAAATTTAGAAAGAACAAAAAATAATTCAGACACAAACAAGTCCTTGGTATGCATTATTTTGGCAGCTATGTGTTGCTTCTATTTTATTATACTTCTTACAATCCAAAATATAAATAATAGTTTGTAAGAATTCTTTAATCCAAAAATATAAATTACTTAGAGAGTAATGAGTTCTTATTCATTAATTTTTATCCCTATAAAAGGTATCAAATAGGAAATTATACTCTAAATCATAGAACTATAATGAAATACGCGATCAACCAACATTTATCAAATTTGAAAAAGAGTCCAAAGAAATGGTTCGATCAATTGTACATGAGATTTTCACCTCATACGGAATCCTCACGAATGAAATGATTAAAATATAATATAAATATACATGGATTTCATTAATAATATATCAAATTGTAAAATGAAACTTAAATTATTGATCAATGCATGAAAGTCTTATTTCTTCTATGTTTTATTTCTTTTCACTTCAAAATGGGAAGATTTTGAATTTGATAAGTTTAAATCAAAGAAGGATTTTTTTTTTTTTTGCCTTGGCTTTTCATATTTTTCTCTATTTCTTAATAAATTATCTTTTAAAAAAGATTATGTTCTTAAACAAATTCTCCCTCGTCTATTGCTTCCCATAGTTTAATGCCTCTAATAATATTTTTTTCTATGGGTAAAATAGATTAAATATTATTAAATGTTGTTTTGGAAATGATAAACAACATATAATATGAAATATTCCTATAAACTTTAATATAAGACCTATTTATCTAATTTAGAGAAATTAAAGAAGCTAAATAAACTATTTTATTATAACACATGTGACTTGATTTCTCTAAAATAATTTTATATAAAATTTAATTATATAAGTCTATAAGTTAAAAAAATATAAAAAATATAAATATAAGAGATAAAACGGAAAAAAAAAATCTTGCATTTAGCACTAAAATTTACCATCAAACTAAGTCCCATATTTGAAACCAAAGCAATTTTTTTCTTATAAAAAAAATCAATCTAACGGAAGTGGTATATTTTAGGATATAAAGGTACTCCCTCCAATTTAAAAGATAAATTATTTCAACTAATTTATTAGAATTAAGAAATGATAATTTACATCTGAGAAAAAAAAATAAAAAATAAAAAATAAAAAATAAAAGTGGCTTGTAATGTAAACAAGAGAGAGTATAAAAGCTTACAAGAAAATGAATGCCACGCGATTTCATTTGAATATCTTTAATTTAAATAATGTGGGATATCTATATTTATATTTAATGTAGAATCATCTCAATATTCAATAATTACTTTTGAGAGGCACTTTTTAAAACAGTCCAGATACAGAGAGCACCCGCCACGTGGGAAAGGTCAACCTTTGTTAACTACCATGGGATGAACCATCAAAGTTAATTGTTTATTAGAAAGTGATTAAGACTTTTCTTATTAATTAATTAATTAATTAATAGGCAGGACTCAGTGGCGGGTGTTTCTGAATCAGATCTCAATATCTCCAATTGTTTAATACCAAAAAGTAGGTAACCTGTTGAGACATTGTTGTAATTGGAATGTGATTAGATAATTTCGCAATCATTAATTAATATTTGTTACACTTTTTTTTTTTTTTTTTGAGTGTATCTGACTACCCAAACAGGAAAAACGGTAATAATACGCCACACATGCTCTAATCTGTTTGGTGTACGTCACCTTTTTTAAAGGAAAAATTCATTTTAGGTCTCAAGAGGTCAAGAAAATTTCAAAGAAAATTCAGATGTCAGAAAAGTCTCGTTAACAATTCATTCTATGGGATTAATAACTTTCATATGTGAGATTAACAACTCAATCTGTGAGATTAATAATTCTTTGGAACTTTTCTAACATATCAATTTCCCATAAGACTTTTTTGACATTTTTTTTATTCCTTGGGACTTAAAAGGAATTTTCCCTTTTATAATTTTTTAACTTCTTTTATATATATATATATATATATATATATATTCTCATGTTGTAGGAGAAGTGTTTTCTCATGTTATACACACATAAAATGGTGGGACCCACACACACATATATATATATATATATATATATATATATATATATATATATATATATATATATATATAATTAGCATTATATATATGTGGGTCCCACCATTTCATGTGTGTGTAGGAAACTTCTTCTTCTCATGCAACATGAGAAGTATAAACCCCTATATATATATATATATATATATATGGGAAAAACACTTCTCATGTTGTAGGAGAAGTGTATTCTCATATATATATATGTATATATATACTTCTCATATATATATATATAAAGGAAAGTCAATTTAAGTTTGCTTTCAATAATTCATAAAAATTAAAACAAAAATGACTGAAGTATATAAATGGTCTTATAAATTGATTATTTAATTGATTATATTTGTTTTTCTCTCATTGTTTTTATTTTTTTATATTTTAATAGCATAAAAAATTCTCTATTTTTTTTTTTTTATTTCGTGTCATTTTATGGGCTCTAATATTAATAATAACTAGCTAGCTAGACATATGGTCCCATGTGACACATGGAATCTAATTAATAGGTGCACATTCTAAATTATATAGTGGCATAAAAATCTGGTTGATGATTAGGTAAAGTGATCGTCAGGAGAAAGTATTGAAGAAAATATCAGGTTATAGTGCTTACCAAAATTAATTTGAGAAATACTAATTACGTTCTTTCGTGGCAATTAATGTTGGGGTGTGAGCTGTGAACAAAAAGAATTAGTTGCCAAATTAGGTTGAGCATTTTGTGGCCCTTTTCAAATACTATCATTACAATCATAGAAAGAGAATGGGGGTTGACAAAAAAAATGTAGTTAATATCAAGGATTAATTAAGAAATTAATAATTAATTAAGTCTTAGAATTGACAACATTTCAAACTACATTATGTGCTAAATCCAAAATATTGAAAACCTTAGCTATCAATGAACCGGTTGATTTAATGGTTTGGACTAGGATCAAACTGATCGTGATTAAAATAATACTCTATCGGTCCTTAATATAATACATATTTGGGGAGTTGGTTTTGTCTTAAATATAAAACATATTTTTTATATTTATCAATATTTTCTTAATTTACACTTATTGATACTCCTCAACAATAATCAAGGAGAAGAGATAAAATGAGAGAATTATGGAAGATTACTATGGTATATTAGAAACTACATGTCATATTAATAAACTTAATTGACTTCTTTAATTTAATCAAATTAAGTAAATATGGTTTATATTAAAGATCGAGGGGAGTATATTTAATTAAAATATACAAAAAGTATCCATATATAACTATGATAAAAGTAACATTTAAATAGAAAAGACAACAATCCACAAATAAATATAATGGGTAAATGATTTCTCCAGTGACCCCAAAACTACGTCGTTTTGGATTAATGAATGGTGTTTCTGTAATTTTGTTTATTTTTTAATCATATAAATTTTACCGAAACACCCTTCATTAATTCACCTAAAATTACTAACACACCCTTCATTAATTAAAAACGACGTAGTTTTGGGGTCACTGGAGATAACTCTATCTCAAGTGACTGGAGAAATACTTTTCCCAAATATAATATGCATCAATACATTGCACACAATCCAACAAAAGATAATTATTAAATCATCAATATAATATAGGGTTAAGGTTCATTTTTATCCCGGAAGTTGTCACAATCTCAATTTTACTTTGGAAGTTTCTTTTGGAGCAATATCCTCTTGAAAATTTACAAATCATAGCAATTTCACCCCAACCATTATCTATAGTAAATTTGACTATTAGTTGACCAAATATGCTGAGTTAGTAATTCCAAGTGTCATTCACATCATTTTTGTTTTCAGTTTAGGTGCAAAATTACCTCGAAAATTATCACTCAAGAACTATGTTGCCTTAAAAGTTTTCACTCAAGAGCTATATTGCTTGGAAAGTTTTCAAAACCGTAGCAATCTCATCTCAACTATTATCCAAGTTAAGTTTATCCAAGTTAAAAAAGGGAAAAAATCCAACCTAGTCAACCGGTCCAAAACTTTTAATCGAGTCAGTCGGGCCGGGGAGCTAATTCACTGGGTTGACCAGATAAACTAGTTTGAATTTTTATAATAGTGCCAAACCTAGATAATTGATAGTCTCATTTGAAAAACTTGAGAGAAGGTGCTGTGAAGCTTAATTATACCTATATAATCTTTTTTTTGGTCAAAGAATTATACCTATATAATCAACGGGTCCTCATTATTCAATACTCATCACACTAATGAGTAGGGTGCTCATCGCTATAATGAAATCTGGATTGTCTAAGTGTCTACATTCAAAATTTTTAAATGATAAATTCATTTTTAGAACAATTGATATCAATTCTTCTAAAAAAAAAAATTTAAAATAATATTCTAACGATCAATTCTTCCAAAAAATTAATTTATCACTTAAAAAATCACCTAAAAAAGGTTTATTTAAAAAAAAAAGTTAAATTGAATTTAAGCTGAATTGTCTAAAATCAATCTAGGCGGTTCAAATTGACAATGAGAACACTATAATATGCTCCCTAGAATCAACCGGTTGGCCTAGAGCGAGAGTTTGAGTCTTATGTATGGATGAATGACTATGGAGAATTGTTGAAAGAGTTTTACTCGGGTTCAACCTAGGTTTTGGAAATAAAACTTAGGTTTTGTTATAACTCTGACAAACACCTTTAAGATTTTTCAGAAGTTATTTAGCATCAAAATCTAGATTTTATCATAAGTAATCCAAACACCCCTATTTTTTGTCAAGAAGCTATTCTGCATTAAAATCTAGGTTTTCAATCCAAAACTAAAAAAATGATTTTTTTCTAATTTTTCTCTCTTCCCTACCATCATCAATATTTTTTCAATACTAATCAATATCCTTAAGTATTTTTTTAGTACCCTGAAACATTTTTTCAAGATTCGTCATTTCCTTGAAATATTTTTTCAATATCCTAATTTTTTTTTTCAATATCATGAAGTATTTTTTTCAATATTCTTAAGTATCTTTTAAATACCCGTTAGTACCTTGATTTTTTTTTTTCAAGATTAGTCCGTACCTTGAAATATTTTTTCAAGATCCTAAAATAAATTTTTAAGACCATGAGAAGTATTTTTTTAGTACCAATCAGTATTAAGTATCTTTTTAGTACCCGTCAGTACCCAGAAATATTTTTTCAAGATCAGTCATTACCCTGATATATTTTTTCAATATCTTAAAATAAATTTTCAAGATCATAAAGTATTTTTCAGTGCTAGTCAGTACCCTTACGTATTTTAATTTTGTAGATAAATTTATGTAAGTTTTGGTATTTATTATGAAATATAATGTTTATAATATTCAAAATACAACCTTATCCTCTATATGCAATTATACTAAAAGCTAATGTCTTTTTTTGGTAAATTTGACATTGAAAAAGCTATTATGATAATAATATCTAAACACTATTATTTTTATCTAAAAACTATTCTTCAAAAATCATTTTTACCTCGTAAATCCTAAAAGTTATTTTTACCTCGTAAATCCCAAAAACTATTCTCCAAAAGCTACATCTAAACAGGTTAAACTTATGTGATTTGACCTACTTTAATTCCAATTAGTTAGAGCTCAATAATACTCTTAAAAGGGGCTAATGTTGCCAAATATTCTATTGTTAATATAAGAAGATTTGTATAATATTTTGGGGATAAGCAAATAAATCAGATTAATATTTTTTTTTCCATGTTTATAAGTTTTGTTTAACCTTGTGATTTACTATCCTAAAGGCTATTTTGATAAAAATAATAATAATAATAATAATAATAATAATAATAATAATAATAATAATAATAAAACTTCAAGATGTATCCCTTTATACTTTTTGTTCTGGTGTAGAACACAGATTGTCTAGCCCTGAGGGGCTAGCCCTGAGGGGCTAGCCCTGAGGGGCTAGGATGTTGATGTTGATTGGGACTTGACCTAGGAGCGATTCCTAGGATCTACGTACCCTGAAGAGGGATCAAAGTCCACGTAGTTCGAGGATACTGGATGGCTGTTAGCCAAAGGGCGTGGGGTGTGTGCTCTGTGTGCAGTATATGCAATTGAGAGAGAGCGTAGAAGATAGAAGATGTGTACCTTTAGGGTTTAACTCGTATGTATAGAGTGTACCTGGTGGTCTTGGGCTCATGGGCCCTCTATTTGTGATAGAGATTTCCCTTGATTCTCTCCTTGATTGTAGGTTGGTTGTGATCTTATCTGATCTGCTGGCGATCACGATAGATCTACCTGTTGTTGGGCCGCATCGCTAATGGGCCTTATATAAAATCCGTAACAGATGCCCCCCAGCCCGGTAGTTCAAGGTTTTGGACTGCCGGGGTGTACGATGTCTTGACTGGATCGTCCGAGGTATCGCCCGTCTCCAACGTTTGTGTCGGGCTAGAATTTGCTGAGCTTCTTTCCCTGGGTGCGTGGTAACGTCGCAAGGTCCGATGAGCCGGGGCGGCGTCCTGCGTCTTGTGAAGTGTCATGATGTCGATCTACGGCTTGAAGTTTTTTTCTTTTCTTTTTCCTTTTGTTCCGGCGTATGGTGCCGGTTTTGTGTGTACTTTTTGAACAATTGACCTTATGAATCCAAGTAATTTGTTCATTGTGTACTTATAACTTTATGCATGGACTGCACGTAGTTAAAATCTAGACCGGGCCCAGGTCTTTCAATAGTTAGAGTCCGCTTAGTACTCTTCTGGTGTAGTAGACCAGGTGTATTAGTAGGGGTGTTTTACGTTTTACGTATACCGCGCTATGAGGTACAGGAGTCGTCTTTCCCGTAACCAAAACAAGGGCGAATTGTCACATGCTTGATCGGTATCGCCAGGACGACATCAGCTCAAGCATTTGGACCTGATCAGGGTCCGGCATGACTATCTGCCTTCTTGCCTCGGTGTCAATTTTGATGCATCAAAATATTTACCGGGTGTATGGTGTAACATCCCGACTTTTCACAAGCAGTATAATTTTTTTTTATTAAAAAAACATCATTTCAAAATGATCAGAGTAATGCACCGGAGCGATTGAGTAACTGATATATATATTAAAATACCCATGGTAGCATGTCTTGCTATTTAAACAGCGGTACAAGAGTGTTTCAAAAGTATAACGAAAGAAGTCTTCATAGCTACTCCTAAGCGTCTTGCTTGTCCTTCTCCTCGATCCTCGGTCCTCCCGAACTTGACGCTATGTTAAGAGCTGAGATCCAATTTACCACATTGGATCTCAGGTAACGGTTAACCTCATGTTTATATACAACATATATGTACGAGCAGGACATTCAAATATCTTGGCAACATTTACTATGATCAGACATAGGGAATACATAATCAGATATGTATGGCAATACAGTCGGATGTAAGGTTAAAGCACAATGAGGAATGTACATAATCAGATATGCACGGCCAGAACAATACAGTCGGATGTAAGGTTAAAGCACAATGAGGAATGTACATAATCAGATATGCACGGCCAGAACAATACAGTCGGATGTAAGGTTAAAGCACAATGAGGAATGTACATAATCGAGATATGCACGCGAGAACAATACAATCGGATGTAAGGTTAAAGCACAATGAGAATGTACATAATCAGATATGCACGGCCAGAACAATACAGTCGGATGTAAGGTTAAGGCATAATGGATAGTGATACTGATCGGATGTATGACATGACAGAGAATAATACGATCGGATGTATAACGGACAACGATCTGATCGAAGTACGGAACAACGGTACAATCGAGTACGAGACAAAAGTACAATCGAGTACACACATGACAGAGAAACACACATATTCATACAATAACCATCGAGTTAGTGTTACGGTGCGCGAACGTACATACTTAGTAAACCGAACAGAATGGCCGGGTAAGTGTCTACCATGGGGCCTCACCGACTTATACGGTGACTTATGGCACACCCACGTAGACTAGCCTTGCCTTCGGCACCAAACTGTTCTAACATATTTGTATTCAATAAACATACCATAACAATACACATAGCACATATATGCATACCATAAACATAAGAGTTAATGTTACAGTACGCGGACGTACCTTCGTTGACGTTATACGGTATTTCTGGCGGAATACGGCACGGCAGTAGGTAAAAACGTAATCAGGGATATCCTATCAACATAACAATGTACTTGTTAAGGATATATCATTACGACGGACACTTTTAGTCAAAATGACTATTTTACCCCTGACCCCTTAATCGGCGGAATTTCGCCAGTACTTCGTTACTTTGACTCAGACTTTCCAAAATTTTGCCAGAACTCCGACCCCACCATGATTTTCGAATTTAATACTTGAAATAAAGCTAAAGATCTATCTAGCATTACTACTAAAACTACGAAAGCATTAAAAGCTAAAGATAGGAAAAATTACCGAGCTTATTTGCAAAATTCCCTGGGCTCCTTCCTCCTCCAGAGCACCTCTCTCTAACTTCTCTCTAGGAAAGCTCAACTAGAGAAATGATTTTGGTGTGAAGAATGCAAAGGAGAGCCTCCTATTTATAGGGAAAGTTGTGTGCACTATTCACACTTTGTCGGGCGGATTACGGACCGTCGGATCGCACTTTGCCAAATGTCAAGATCCTCACCATGCCACTTGTCCAAACCATCCTCTCCCCTTAGTTGGTGGTTTGTTACATCAATTAATGTGATGTGATGCTTTTGCTTTATGAACTTGTACCGATAAAGTTCCCGATCGGTGTCCGAATCGCGTAATCTCGGAAAAATCTCAAAAATCCGGAATTACCATTTTCCTAAGTCATTTACCCTTCCCAGGGGTATTTTGGTCATTTTGGCCCTTAAATTCCCTAATTCAAATTTCAGGGTATTACATTTCTCCCCCCGTTAAACAAAATTTCGTCCTCGAAATTTGTACTCAAACCACTACACTTTGTACTAACTAGACTCTGTCCTACTCGGACTCTGGACTATACGCGTCGGATCTTCACTTTGTCTGCCAGCTGCTCCTCCCGATGATTGCGAATTCGTTTTGATTTAACCACTACGATCTTGTCATATTGTACCTTGATATATGATGTTTCCCCGTGGTTCCCATACACCGTGGTTAACACCACAGATACCAAAATGTCTCCATGGTTCCCATACACCATGTCAACACAAGATTACCAAAATGTCTCCATGGTTCCCATACACCATGGCAACATAAGATACCTCCTACTCAATGACATGATCACGGTTGAATTTTTAATTACGAAGAAACATTGAATACGTTACGTAAGATAGCTATCTATAAGCATGTATTACTAGATGATTCCCTCCTAAGTGGAATAGTACCTTGAATCATCTCCGGGAGTCCTTCGTCCTCTGTACATGTTAGTGTGTACACTCGGCCTGGTTTTTGTGGCTTTAATGCTGCAACTTTCTCTGGACAGTGTACACTGATGTGTCCAGGCTTTTGACATTTGAAGCATATCAGCTTCCCGCCGCAGTCAGTACTTTGGAGATGATACCTCCCACATTTTGGACACGGTCGGGTCTCCGGTATTTTTGGGTTGTTCTGCTGCCTAGTCTGGAATGGCTTTTTGTTGTCTCTTGGAGAGTCACTCCACGGTGCTTCTCTCTTCCTTGAGAAATTTTCACGGCTGCCCTCGCTATAACCCGTGTTGCTACTGTTGGACTTTCGGAACTTACGCAGTTCCTTGAGATTTCGCTCAATCAATCGGCACGACTCCACAGCCTGAGCCATATTAGGAAACATCTGAGAAACGAGCTTCTCCCTAACTTCATACTTTAGCCCGCATGTCAACCTATTCGCCTTCCAGCTTTCATTGTTATTACTCTTCAGGTATGAAGAATATCGTGACAGGTTGGTGAACCGAGCAAAGTAGTCATCAAATGATTCATCATAGCCTTGCTGGATATGAAGAAACTCCTCCTCCTTAATCACTTGTGTTGAGGGAGGAAAATATTGTTCATTGAATTTCTCTATGAACTTCTCCAAGTGACAGGGCAAAGCGGGTGCAAGGTTGTAGCAACGCTCTTCCACCATCGATGCGCATCACCGTCGAGCTTATAGATGGCAAGTTGGGCTTTCCGGTCTCCCGGGCATTCCATAACTTCAAAGATCTTTTCTAGGCTCATCATCCAATCTTCAGCTAACTCATTCTTACCACGGAATGCAGGTGGCTTCAGCTTGCAAAACTGTGTGACCCAATATTGTGTGGTCTGCACAGCTCTCCCGTACGGCTATGAGAGCCCCTGTTCTTGTAGGGTTCTTCTCATCTCACGTACCTCGATCTGCTCCGGTTGGTTTGGTACGGATTTACCCGAGGTTGTCTACCTCGTCCTCCACCACGGCCTCGCCCGGCCTCGCCTTGGCCTCACGGGAGCTCCGGCTCCTCTTACATTCACCATGTCTTGTTTCTTTCCTTTATTAGGGAAAATGTTTAATTAGTATATCACGGGTTTTATCGCACGAGTATCTACACTGCTAACGAACAAACATTCGCATGCATCAAAAACAAACAGACACCCGCAATATCTCTCTTGTTCATAACCTCTTTGGTTCGTTCTCCTCAGGAACGGGTACGAAAATACGCATCGGGAGTTCCTCTACATGAGTCAAATACTACATGTACTATCTTTATTGGTCTCGGAGTTTCATCCGGCGTGACCCAGCTCCGCGTATGAGCTCTGTGCTAGAATAGAATTAACGTCCGGTCTGATCGACAGTTATCGAGTGATGCACCGACGAGAGGTGGCACACCGGTTCGAGATGGTATACCGGTCATGATGGTACACCGAGGTAAAATGGTACACCGACTCGAGCTATATCAGTACTCATTTTCAAAATATGCTCCAAAATTTTTGAAAAGGCGTAGAACCTAACTCCGTTAACCGAACAGAATGGCCAGGTAAGTGTCTACCATGGGGGCCTCACCGAGTTCACGGCGACTGATTGGCATACCCACGTAGACTAGCCTTGCCTTCGGCACCAAACTGTCCGTAATAACATAGTTAAATTCATGCCAGGACTACTGCTCTGATACCAAATGTAACATCCCGACTTTTCACAAGCAGTATAATTTTTTTTTTTTAAAAAAACATCATTTCAAAATGATCAGAGTAATGCACCGGAGCGATTGAGTAACTGATATATATATTAAAATACCCATGGTAGCATGTCTTGCTGTTTAAACAGCGGTACAAGAGTGTTTCAAAAGTATAACAGAAAGAAGTCTTCAGCCGCTACTCCTAAGCGTGCTGCTTGTCCTTCTCCTCGATCCTCGGTCCTCCCGAACCTGACGCTATGTTAAGAGCTGAGATCCAATTTACCACATTGGATCTCAGGTAACGGTTAACCTCATGTTTATATACAACATATATGTACGACAGACATTCAAATATCTTGGCAACATTTACTATGATCAGACATAGGGAATACATAATCAGATATGTACGGCCAGAACAATACAGTCGGATGTAAGGTTAAAGCACAATGAGGAATGTACATAATCAGATATGCACGGCCAGAACAATACAGTCGGATGTAAGGTTAAAGCACAATGAGGAATGTACATAATCAGATATGCACGGCCAGAACAATACAGTCGGATGTAAGGTTAAAGCACAATGAGGAATGTACATAATCGATATGCACGGCGAACAATACAATCGGATGTAAGGTTAAAGCACAATGAGGAATGTACATAATCAGATATGCACGGCGAACAATACGGTCGGATGTAAGGTTAAGGCATAATGGATAGTGATACAATCGGATGTATGACATGACAGAGAATAATACAATCGGATGTATAACGAGACAACGACAAATCAAATACGAGACAACGGTACAATCCGTAGTACGAGACAAAAGTACAATCGAGTACACACATGACGGAGGAAACACACATATTCATACAATAACCATCGAGTTAGTGTTACAAAGACGCGAACGTACATACTTCCGTAAACCGAACAGAATGGCCGGTAAGTGTCTACCATGGGGCCTCACCGACTTATACGGCGACTTATGGCACACCCACGTGACTAGCCTTGCCTTCGGCACCAAACTGTTCTAACATATTTGTATTCAATAAACATACCATAACAATACACATAGCACATATATGCATACCATAAACATAAGAGTTAATGTTACGATGCGCGGACGTACCTTCGTTGACGTTATTCGGTATTTCGCGAATACGGCACGACGGAGGTAAAAACGTAATCGGGGATATCCTATCAACATAACAATGTACTTGTTAAGGATCTATCATTACGACGGACACTTTTAGTCAAAATGACTATTTTACCCCTGACCCCCTAATCGGCGGAATTTCGCGATGCTTGTTACTTTGACTCCGACTTTCCAAAATTTTGCGAACTTCGACCCCACCATGATTTTCGAATTTAATACTTAAAATAAAGCTAAAGATCTATCTAGCATTACTACTAAAACTACCGAAAGCATTAAAAGCTAAAGACCTAGGAAAAATTACCCGAGCTTGTTTGCAAAATTCTCCGGCTCCTTCCTCCTCCGAGCACCTCTCTCTAACTTCTCTCTAGGAAAGCTCAACTAGAGAAATGATTTTGGTGTGAAGAATGCAAAGGAGAGCCTCCTATTTATAGGGAAAGTTGTGTGCACTATTCACACTTTGTCGGGCGGATTCGGACCGTCGGATCGCACTTTGCCAAATGTCAAGATCCTCACCATGCCACTTGTCCAAACCATCCTCTCCCCCTTAGTTGGTGGTTTGTTACATCAATTAATGTGATGTGATGCTTTTGCTTTATGAACTTGTACCGATAAAGTTCCCGATCGGTGTCCGAATCGCGTAATCTCGGAAAAATCTCAAAAATCCGGAATTACCATTTTCCTAAGTCATTTACCCTTCCCAGGGGTATTTTGGTCATTTTGGCCCTTAAATTCCCTAATTCAAATTTCAGGGTATTACATATGGGCCTCGGTGTCGGTTACCGGGCTTATGGACCTCGGTGTCAATACAAGGGCTGATGACAGCGGCCTCGTGTCATTTAAGGAAGTCTTGGAAGCGACCGAGTTGCACAAGCTTACGGTGACAAGATTTTTCATGGAACCCGGATTTTTACTGGATTTAGCGTAATCGGGGTCCGTCTTTTTGTTTCTGGCAAGACTTGGCACAGAGCCCGGTTTTAACTGGATTCAGTGTAACCGGGTTACTTTGCGCTTCGGGTGTTGTAACCCGAGATTCATTAGTCCATTATGGGTGTCGTAACCGGACTTCGTTTATCCAAGATGGGTGTCGTAACCCGAATTTGTTTATCCATTATGGGTGTCGTAACCCTGAATTTGATCATTCAAATAGACTTGGTGGCGAGGCCGTCTTTACCCGAGCCCGAATTTTAACCGATTCGGTGTATCCGGGTTGGAAACACGTGATGTGTGGACTTGAAGAAATATGCAATAAACAATCACATATAAAGAAACAAGATTTGAAAGAAAAAGGTACCTGACCTCCACGAATAAGATCTTGTACCCCTCAATTTATGCAAAATTTAGCATTGACGATAACGGTTGTCATATCGAAACAATCCAAGTTGATGCACGTATTAAGTGTAACCGAGGTTCGTTCTGGGTGTCGTGACCCGGATTTGTTTCTCCATTTGTGGGTGTCGTAACCCTTAACTCGTTTGTCCATTATGGGTGTCGTAACCCTGGACTTGTTCATCAATTTGGTTGCCCCAAGCTCGGTAGTTTGGGTCTTCGAGCTGTCGAGATTCATTCACTGCTTTCCGAGATCCCTTGAATCCGAACTTGCTTTCGTAGCAATTCGCCCGAGCTCTTGTCCGAGCTTGCATTAAACTTTCTGGTTTGCATTCATATCGGTTATTGATAACATGTTTTTTCACTCAACAAATCGTTGTCCACTCTGTTGCCCCCAGCCTGGTAGTTCAGGCTTCTGAGTTGCCAGGATGTGTTACTTTCCAACTCCGGACGAGGTGCTCGCGATTGTTGGGATTCCGTGCTTGCTGACCCGAGATTCCGGGTTTATATACTTTAGACCGATATTTCAGGTTTATAAACTTTAACTCCGAGATTCCGGGTTGATATACTCTATCACCGAGTGTAATACCCGCATATTTCTTTATCTGAAATATTATATTTTGATAAATAAATGGGTTATTTCTCATAAGTGAAATTTATGATCGTAAGACTCGTGGAAATATAGTCTATTGTTCTAAGTTAATTTCTGTAGGAAATTAGGGAATTTAAGGGCCAAAGTGCCAAAATGATGAAAATGCCCCTTAAGGGACATAAATAGCTTAGAAAAATTATGAAAAATACTAAAAGGCAGTGAAATAATTATTAAAATTAAGAGAGTATGCTATCTCTAAATATTGTAATTTGATAAATTATGAACTTGGAGAAATTGCAGAAAAATACTCAAAAAGAAGGAAATGACCATAATACCCTTGTAATTTCTAAAAATACAAGAGGCATGAAAGTATTAATGTTAATGCAAGAGTATGAAGGTAATGAGGTATTGTAATTAAGAAAATTATCAACAAGTAATAATAAAGTAATTAAGTAATATTGGGCTAATTACTTAAGTATAAGCAAAGGAAATTCATGAATAAATTATGTAAAACCCTAAAATTAGTGGTTTTTGGCCTAAAATTAGTAAAAACATATTTGTTAATTAATTGGAAATTTTGGAGAAAAATGGATGAGTTTAGGTATTTTTAAGCCTAAATACAAGAATAGACCAATTAGGGATTTTTGTGGGAATTTTTGGAAAAAAATTAAATAAGTAAATAAGTAAATAATAAATTAAATAAATATAAATAAATATAAAAAAAAAGGGCCAGCCGAAAGTGCCCAAGGAAAAAGAGAAAAAAAAATATATATGTATAAAAGAATTTTGCAACTTGCTAATATAATAATATTATAATTAATTAAAGTGAAAAATTATGAATAGTAATTTAGAAATTAGGAAACGGATCCTATCTAGAGATCTAGGAATAGGAATTCCAAAGTCAAGGTAAAATATTGATCAGTGAGTTTTTACCTTCAAGTGACCTCTTACGGAAGTTAATTCTGAAGCCGTTTGTGCTTTTTCCTAATAGGACGAAATAGAGAAAAATGCTGATAGGCACATTTTTGGATATGAAGAAAATAAATTCTAACTCAACATCTAGGAATGAGTTTGAATTTATCTGGACATATTTGGATTCAAGTAAATTTTTCGAAGAAGTTGATGATTTCGAAACGCGTTGAAACCGGACGCGATCGGACACGTTTTTCGAGAAAACTTCAACTGGACTGTTGGAGGCCTATATGGGATCAAAATATAGGTTAACTTGGACATTTCTACTAAGTGAGGAAATGGTTTCAAAGTTGTAAATCCAGAATTTTGAGATTTCTCCGAAATTACGCGAATCGGGTACCGATCGGGGAAATTGGACCGAAAGCTTCTGGAAGGTGACACGTGGCCACCTCCCATTGGCCAAGCCCCTTGAATTTCGGTCAGGTGTGAACACAAAAGGGGAAGAAAGGGTTTTTTTGAAAAGTTGCTTTGGACGGCCCAGATCGCTCCTCACAAAGTTGATCCGATCAGTAGAAACCCTACCCCAGTTTCTATAAATACCCCCCTCCCTTTGCATTTTCTCACTTCATTCTCTTGAGATTTTTGAATCTAGAGAGAGGATTTTAGAGAGAGAAGCTCTGGAAAAATTTTGCAGAAGTCTTCAACGGGTAAGTCCTTCGGTCTTTAGCTCTTTAGTTCGGTAGTTAGTAGAATTGTTAGATAGTTTTAGTAAGTAGGGAATGAGATTCCTACTATTGTTTTTAGGCCTCATTGCATTGAAAAATGTCTGACGAGGTAAAAACTTGGTAGGGATCGAGTGCCTGAAAAGTTGAAGTCTTCGTAGTTCTTTCAATAGTTAGAGTAGTAATGCTAGAGTAGCCTTTATTTATCAAAGTATGATTAGATATCGTATGATAGGGCTATTTTAGTCTAGAATTTCGAAAATCATAATTGCGTCGAAGTTCTGGCGAAATTTCGGGAAGAAAATTTGTAAGAGTAACGAAGTGCTGGCGAAATTCCGCCAATTAGGGGCATAGGGGCAAAATGGTAATTTTTACCTAAAATGCCAGTTATTGTGTCAAATCACTAATGGAAGTGATATTACTCTTATAGGACGTCAGAAATCCTAATTTGCTGCCGTTACGCTGTCCAACGTGCCGCTGTCGGACAAACCGCCATTTTCCGTCGAAAATGCGATTCGCGAAACATCTACGTACATCAACGAAGGTACGTTCGCGTACTGTAACACTAATCTAGTGCTGCTCATATACATATATGTGATAAGTACATTCACGGATAGAGATTCTCGTTAGGGGTCACCGAGATACATTCACGGTTAGAGACTCATTCGGGGTTACCGATTATACATACAGTTTCACACGGGTTATAGACTTAATGATACCGTTAGAGTTTTCCTAGCGCTGAGGACACGACAGTACATCGTGGCACTGGTTTTTGTGCAGGCTATTATTGTGTAGGACTTTACGTACTGCTTTAATGCTTATGTTCTGTCTGTGTCACAATCATGCAATCATGCATCTGCTATATGCTTAAGAGATTTGCTGCTGTTATGTTTTGAATATCTGTAATCCGTATACTGTTTTATTTGAGCATAAGGTTAACCGTTACCTGGGATTCGATGCATGGACTCCAGCTCTTAACGTAGCGTCAAGTTCAGGAGAACCACGGATCGGAGATCGAGGCAAGCTGCACAAGTAGGCTCATGGTTGGAGGGCATGTAGCACGAGTGGGCTCTTAGACGGAGATGTCGCTTTATTGTTTTCCGTATTTACCTAGGAGAACAATAGGATGTTGTATCAATACTATGTTACACTCTGGTTATTGTTTGAATGGGAATCAGTTACTCTTACGCTCCAAAGCTCTACTCTGATTTTTAAAAAAAAAAGGCTCTGAAATTGGGATGTTACACCGAGATTCCGGTTTAGATACTTTAACACCGAGATTCCGGGTTATTGACTTTAACTCCGAATTTCCGGGTTTATGATTTTTGAAAACAGATTTGTTTACCTCGGTTTCTCATATGTAAATGGACTTGGCAGGATTGCCGCCGCAACACGGAGCCCGAGTTTTAACCAGATTCGGTGTAATCACGGTCCGTCTTCAAAACATTGGCAAAGCCGGGATTTTAACCGGATTCGGTGTAACCGGGGAATGCCTTTAAACCTTTTCACGAAGCCGGGGTCTTAACCAGATTCGGTGTAACCGGGGTCCGTCTTCAAATTTACAGGGAGTCGGTCTCCTTTTTTGTATGCAAATAAGAAGATCATGAGCGACTTTGCTATATGTTCGGAGGGTTTTAGTAATCCGCTTACTCTTTCTAATGTAAATAATACATGATCCTATTATTGATCTCCCCGCATTCCCAGTCGTGAAAATAACTCCTTTGAGCTAAGTGGCATGGAGAACACAAATGTTGTGGTTGCCTATGATCTAAATAGGGCATCTAAATTTATGCCCGAATTGAAAAGTTTGGGTTTCCAAGGAGAGAGGATGAGAATCCATCTGGGCTCCCAAGGAGAGAGGATGAGAATCCTATTCAAATCTGAGTTCTCAAGAAGAGAGGATGAGAATCCTGCTCAAATCTGGGTTCCCAAGGAGAGAGGATGAGGATCCTTCATTCCACATTGCTCAATTGCCCAGTTTATCCAATGATAGGAGAATGTAAACATATTCAGAGCGCAGTTGCAAGTCTAACACTACTTGTACCAGAATTGAAAAGTCTGGGTTCCCAAGGAGAAAGGATGGCTCAAATATGGATTCCCAAGAAGAGAGGATGAGAATCCTGCTCAAATCTGGGTTCCCAAGAGAGGATGAGAATCCTGCTTAAATCTGGGTTCCCACGGAGAGAGGATGAGGATCCTTCATTCCACATTGCTCAATCTGGGTTTCCAAAAGGAGAAAAGATGGTTCAAATCTGGGTTCCCACCCAGAGAGGATGAGAATCCATCTGGGTTCCCAAGGAGAAAGGATGAGAATCCTTCATTCCACATTGCTCAATCGCCCAGCTTATCTGATACACACCCTCTCTTAAAAGAATTCCCAAAGAGAGATCCTGGTGATCCTTCCAACTATCTTCTCGTCATGTAGAGACATACCAAAGTCGTTGCTCAAACAACAATTGTTTCTCTAAATCCCTTCAGAGGAGCGATTCCTAGGGCCTACGTACCACGAAGAGGGATCAAAGTCCACGTAGTTCGAGGATACTGGATGGTCACATTAGCCAAAGGGCGTGGGGTGTGTGCTCGTGTGCGTATATGCAATTGAGAGAGAGCGTAGAAGATAGAAGATGTGTACCTTTAGGGTTTAACTCGTATGTATAGAGTGTACTGGTGGTCTTGGGCTCATGGGCCCTCTATTTGTGATAGAGATTTCCCTTGATTCTCTCCTTGATTGTAGGTTGGTTGTGATCTTATCTGATCTGCTGGCGATCACGATAGATCTACCTGTTGTTGGGCCGCATCGCTAATGGGCCTTATATAATATCCGTAACACTTTTTAAAAAAAATAAAAGTAGGAAAGAGTCCTAATTCAATTTGACAAGTAGTATATATTACTAGTTTATATTAGGGAAAATTATAATAAAGGATCTAAAAAAAATAATATTTATAAAAAAAGACCATAAAAATGGTAATTATTTTGAAAGACCAAAAATTAAAACATTAAAATAGAAAGACTAAATTGTCCTTAGTCAGATTTCTTATATTCTTTCTAATTAAATCATAATCTTAAGTGATTGATGGATAATAACAAATAGAGATCAAATTAGAATCTACTAAGTTGATTTGGAAAAAATACAAGTACGGTCATGCAAAAATTGATTGTAAAAGAGCTGGGTCTAAGTAAACAATGGGACAAATATGAAGTTCTGGAAAGATAATTGGGTTCCAAACCATGAACCCATTGAGCGATATGCTAATGGCAAAATCCTAGAAGGAGAGTCTGAGTGTTGGGTTGCAGAATATATTTCTCCATTGGGTGGGTGGAGCTGGGATAGATTTGACAACATACTTCTGAAATTTGTGCTTCGTGAATTGAATCAAATTGGAAGGAATTTGATGTGAGAAAGAGAGGATGTGCCCATATAAGAAATCTAGCTAAGGATAATATTGCTTTTTATTTTATTTTAATATTTTAATTTCCGGTCCTTCAAAATAATTACTATTTTTATGGTCCTTCTTAATAAATATTATTTTTCTTAGGTCCTTTATTATAATTTTTCCTTTTTATTATAAGACATTAACTAATAATTCTCACAAACCAATAAAAACAGTTAAAGTCATTAATTTTGTCCTAAAATTTAATAATTTTCAATATTACCCTACTAATTGCAGTAAACTCTAATATCATATTACTCTGGTTCTATTTATAAGTCCATTTTAACCAAATCTCACATGTCAAGGAGAGCTAGTTAACTCAATAATTGTGGGGTAAATTTTTACCTTTGCCATTATTTATGATTGAGTATTTTTCAACTGTTTCTTCTCTTTTTATCTTTATGAGTACAATTAATACGGGTAAAATTGTCACAATATCATTTATTAGATGAAATTGGACTTATAAATAGGACAAATTTTTTGGTCAAAATAAACTTATAAATAGGACAAGAGTGGTATTAATTATTACTCTCACCTGCTACCCTTATTAATTATAGGCATACACGAAAAAAAAATTAATACACTTTGAAACAAGCAAGTGACTTATAAAAAGAACCAAATACACTTGTTAGTTAGTACTCCCTCCGTCCCTAATTATAGGAGCAAATTTTGGAGTTGGTTTTGGTCCTAATTATAAGAGCAAGTCTTAACTTTTGTCAATTTTTTCCTATAATACCCCTATTTATACTTATTATTAGGAGCATTATATATATGTGTGTTTGTCAATATATATATGTGTAGATATATATGTGTGAACACACACACACATATATAAACATATATATGTGTGTGTGTGTGTAGATAGATCTATATGAATACACATATATGTATACACATGGTTATATAAAAAGCAACTAATATACATAAATAAACTAATATGTCATGGATATCTAACGTAAGGCAAATTAGAAACATTTATAATTAGGGCAACTTGTGTCATTTTAAATTTATATAAGGACATTTTAGGAAAATGAGTAAAATTAACTAATTTAACCCCTCTCCTTAATTCTCCCAAAATCGGTTAAATTACTCCTATAATTAGGGACGGAGGGAGTATCTTATAATAAAAACAAAAGAGAGTAGTTTTCTTTGTCACGGCTTTAATCTAAAACGGTCAAACGCATATCAAAAATTAAGTTATTTCCACACTTGTGCCCAAGAGTCAAGATTCTTGCACAGTTAATGACGACTCATACAACTATTAGGACCCGTTTGTTACAAAGAAAGTTTGGGGAGGGAAAGTAACTTTAGAGGAGGGAAAGGAATGGAAATGAAGATTTGAAAGATGAGGGAATATGACTTGAGTTGTTTGGTAGGAAGAAAATGAAGAGGTGGTAGTTGGTAAGGAATTAGGAAATGTCTATTTTACCCTCAAAAGAAATTAATTCAAAATAATAAAAATATTTTTTTGCTAAAATATATTTTAAAAAAATATTTTATTGTTAAGTTCGAACTTTTGAAGAAAAAAAATTTCGCCAAATTTGAACTTTCCCGCCAAGTTTAAACTTTCCCGCCAAGTTCGAACTTCCCGCCAAATTTGAATTTCGGGGTAAATCATCAAAAACCATCTTCCTGGAAGATGGCGAACTTTCCTTCCATTTTCGGAGGAAAGCATCTTCCCTCAAATAAGGGAAAATGTCCAATTCCAGTGAGTTGCTAACTGGACTTTCTGTGTAACAAACAGCCAAAATCCATGGGAAGATTGGGATCTTCCCTTTCCTTCCCCAAGCTTTCTTCCTAACAAACGGGTCCTTAGCTAGCAGGTATAATAACGTATAAAGAGCATCAAAATCTGTATGCGATACATAATAATTACTACAAAAATGGCTTAGTTATAAAGAAGCTTGTATGGGCTTTTCTGAAATTAACGTTTTAATTGAAATGATTTTATTATTTTGTGAGAAAATTTACATAAGAGCAGTAAAACTATTTCATAATAAAGTTAATTTCAAAAAATTCCTTATAAATTTGGGAGAATTACATTCAGGTCCCAAGGAAGGAAAAAAATTATAAAAAAGTCCCTGGAAATCACAAAATTACTCAGAAGTCCCAATGAAATTTTTGTTGTAAATACATACATTTCCTGTTGTAAATACATAAATTTTCTGTTGTAAATAGTTTGGGACTTGTTTGATATTATTTGTACAGAATTTTTTAAATGTTGTTGTAAATACATACTTTTTCTGTTGTAAATACCTACTTTTTCTGTTGTAAATGGTCAGGTGTTTAAATGTTGTTGTAAATATATACTTTTCCTGTTGTAAATATTTGTATGTATTTACAACACGAAATATATGTATTTACAACAAAAATTCTCTTGGGACTTTTTTGTAATTTTATGATTTCAATGGACTTTTTTGTAATTTTTTTCCTTCCTTGGGACCTGAGTGTAATTCTCCCTATAAACTTTACATAAATTGGATCATCTCGTGCTCCTCTCTATCTTATACATATTTCGATAATTTTCATAATATCATTACTGCATGTGATGAATATGCATATTTTGCTCTCTTGACTAAAATAATCGGTACATAATGAGCTGCAGTGAGTCAAAGTTTAAAGACTAAATTATAAGTGATTCAAAACAATTGGGATTGTGTTACAACTTAATCAAAACTATAGAAACCAAAAGATTAAGTTTCCCCGATATATTGATTCATATAATGCACAAAATCCTTCAATTAGTAAAAGTTGATTAAATTAGTAAAGACTCGACCTCTATATACCTTATATGTATATGCGGTTTTTTTTTTTTTTTTATTTATTTTTTCTGGGTTCAAATCTTATTATTCTGATAAAAATGTTGTTGACGTGTGCTATTTGAATTTTGAAAGTTCACGTAACTCTAGTCACTCACCAAAGGCCAAATTCACAAAATTTGTTTGATTTTTTTTTTTTAAAGAATAAAAGATACACGAAGGTGGTAAGTTTAAATCTAGGGTTAAGGGGTAGATTTGCCAACGAACTATTACCTGAGGAGTATTTAACACAAAACTAAATTAAGGGTACCAAAATTACTAATCAACAATTAAAAAGTGAAAAAAAAAACACAATGAAGGTGTAGATTAGCCAACGAACTATTACCCCGTCATTGTCTTGGTGTCTCCGTCTTCCATTGACTGTCACAATGTTGGTAACTCCAAAGCTTCCATTGTTGCTCGGTGTTCCACTCACCCTCTTGAACTCATCAAGGTCCATATGCAACTTCAGGGCGAGAATTACGCACCGAAACCAAATCCAGCAATCCACAGCTTTCGACCGGCACGTGTCTTGCACCCTGATTTCATCCCTCTGATGCCACAAGTAGCAGCTGTTGCTGCTACAGTGCTTGCTCGCATGAGTCCCATCTATGTTGGTGTTTGGCTTATCCAACAAGAAGACTTAACCGCTTTTTTCTCCAGCGTCTCCGCCACCGTCCTTCGCCAGTGCCTCATATTTTAACGTAATTGTGATAGTTGTTTTTTTTAATAGTTATTTGGTACTTTTTTTTTCACTTTTTAATTGTTGATTGATAATTTTAGTACCTTCAATTGATTTTTGTGTCAGATGTTCCTCGAGTAATAGTTCGTTGGCAAATCTGCACATTAACCCTTAAATCTAATGTGAGAATTTTATTGGTAGATGATTTGTAATCATGTCTATAATTCTGAGTCTTTATGATCGTGGTGAATTTCTGATACCTAACTCATATATACTGTATGTTACAAAAGAAAAGGAAAACGATTTAATTTGCAGAATGCACCTTGAATTTTTGAACCATCAAAATCATAAATGTACGTAGCACCTAAAAAAACTTGAATGTGTTTCACACGTTTAATTTGTTATAAATGTTTTGTTTCATGCTTCACAACACCACGTAACTGGCACAACAATGCAAATAGATACAATAAGTGTTTAATATATTTTCTTATAATTTTTATTTTATATTTAGCTGTATTTATATTTTTCACTTGAGACTAATAGCATGTATTTATATTTTTATTCATTGAATACATCTAATTAAATGTTTTTAGTATCTACAGGTTTTTCAACATTATATTGACTCTTTATTTTTTTCAATTTCAATTTTAATATTTATTTTAAAGTTTTCAAAATATATACAACATATGTGTGTGTAGGATTAAGGTACAAAAATACCCATAAATTTTTTTTTTTAAAAAAAAGTGTACCACTACCATAAACTTTTTGTGTGTACAAAAGTGTCTACAAAATTTAAAAAAGATGTTCAAGAGTGATAAACTCTGTTAAATATTTTAACTTGAACCGTTAAAGAGGGAATATTTGATTGTGAATGGTGACATGGACATTGAGTTGGGTCAATTAGAGTCTACATGTCAGTCTAAACACACACAAACACACATTTGTTTTATATTTCATTATCTTTTTTATTTTTTTATGCCTTTTAGTGTGACAATAAGGAACTAGAAGAAATTAAAAGGCCAAAAAAATAGATGATAAAATATAAAACAAATGTATGTGTTTAATCAGTAGAGTAGATTGAGACTGACACACGTGGACTTTGATTGACCGAACTCAGCGTCCATGTCACCTTTCAAAGTCAAACACTCCCTTTTTAACAGTCAAAGTTAAATGACTTAACAGAGTTATCACTCTTGCACCCTTTTTTAAACTTTATAGTCATCTTTACATTAAAAAAAAATATGGTGGGGGTGAATTTTTTTAGAGAAAATTAGTAGGTATTTTTTCAACTTGATTTATATTCTTTACATTTATTTTATAACTAAACTTACTTTCAGCTTATATCATTCAAATGAAATTCAGTTTATCAAATTTAATTTTTATAACAACCTATCAAAATTTAAATCATTTAAAAATAATTGACTTTTATCCCAACTTCATTTTTTAAAAGCTAATAATGGAGATAAAGTCATAAAACTCATTTTTGCAATTTTTTTTTCTTTTTTTATACAAGAGGAAATTAAAAGAACTAGATAGATTACATAAGGGGATTAAATCCCAGCTTTTTAAGAGAAATCAGTTCCAGTAAAGATTTCCTGTAAAGATTCAGGACACGAGTCGAGAAATTCTAAAGCCATGATACCTCTCTTAGCAAGCAAATCAGCCACATAATTTCCTTCTTTAAAGATGAAATCAAACTTCAGATCCCAGGCATTCCTGCTGTATCTCCAGATTTGCCAGCAAAGGAGATCTCCATTCTCCACCATATTCGGCTTTCCCCGCATTAATCATCTGAACAAGATGTTTTGCATCTGATTCAACAATCACCCGATGAAAACCCAGGTACCTGTTATTCACTCATGAGCCTATTAATCTCTCATATCAGGTCCATGCTTGCTAGAGACTGGCTGGTAGTTCTGTGTTTTGCTCCTCGCCAATGTTTTTAGCTAACTTGGGTTTGTCTAAATCAAGCTTTCTCTTCTCAAAAAAAAAAAAAATCTAGCTTTCTAAGAGTATGGGTTGATCAAGAGTTGAGTTTTGGGATTGTTCCCCTTTACTTTTTAATTTCCTTTGTATGTACTTTGGCCTCTAGGTTCTAGCCATCCTTATTATCAAAAAAAATAAATAAATAATAATAATAATACACTCATGAGAACATCGGATAAAATTGAAAGGATAAGGAAAACAGAGAAAATGATAGATGGGTGAATAACAGGTAATATTATAACTCGTACAATACAAGAAAAGTTGATATTCAAATTCATAATTGAATTTGTGAGCTACTTGTTTGAAGAAAAGAAGTGAGAAAAAAAATAAACAACAGAAACAAAGCGTGAATAGTGCTCCATTTCTATGTCTTGTGCTAGACCTTGTGTATCTTCAATAGGACCATGGTAGTTAAAAACTCGTTTTATCACTACGATTTTACGTTTTTACGATTTTTTTTCATTAAAACAATTTTACTAATTTTCCTAACGTTTTTGTATTTTTACGATTTTTTTACGTTTTTACTACATTACAATTTTACGTTTTCACTACTATGAATAGGACTGTTCATAAAACCCGAAACCTGGTCCAACCCAGGGGAAGAAAAAAACCCAGACCAAGTCTAAGAAAAGAATGAGCAAGATGGATCAGATTCAATTGGCTTGGTTTCTCAAACGAGAAAAATCGCTCAGTAATTTCAGCTTCGATCATCTGGGGAAATAATCATCACTTCCATCGCTAATCGCTATTCAAGGAGACACAAATCATATCCAGACAATTACGACTTCACACATGTAAACAAAAATAAATTTTCTGGGTACAATATACCAGATCAAATAGATAGTAATATACACACATCATAAAGAGAGAGAAAATAACGAAATTATTATTGTTTAAGAAAACAAATCGATAATTTATTTAAAAACGGTTAGAAATGAAGAGAATGAGGAGATGGATCAGATTCAATTGGCTTAGTTTCTCAAAAGAGAAAAATCGCTCAGTTATTTCAGCTTCGATCATCTGGGGAAATAATCATCACTTCCATCGCTATTCAAGGAGACACAAATCATATCCAGACAATTACATGACTTCACACATGTAAACAAAAATGAATTTTCTGGTTACAATATACCAGATCAAATAGATAGTAATATACACACAGAGAGAGAAAAATTAACGAAATTAATATTGTTTAAGAAAACAAATCGACAATTTATTTAAAAACGGTTAGAAAGGAAGAGAATGAGGAGATGGATCAGATTCAATTGGCTTGGTTTCTCAAAAGAGAAAAATCGCTCAGTTATTTCAGCTTCGATCATCTGGGGAAATAATCATCACTTCCATCTCTATACAACACAGGGAATAAGATCGCCAAGCAAAAAAAAAAAAAAAGAAACACTAATCCTGGTCAAGAACAGAATTGAATTCCTTCGAGTTTGGGCGAAGGGGAAGAGGAAATGAGAATTTAAACAAATATAAAAGTAAGGTAGAGAATTTCCCGTTGGTGCAATAGGAACTGACACGAAGGCTAAGCAGAACACATAGTATTGCAGATCGGAGAATTATAGCGTCAGCTCATACCAGAACCCACAGAATGCAGAGCACAGGTAATCAGTAAATTGACGCAATATTCAAACAACCAAATAGAAACAGAACCAGAATCCTAAATGAAAATCAAAACTAAACATACAACAGGGAAAAAACTTGAGCCGAAGGCGACCGTAAGGATGAAAGGAGGTGAAGCTGCTTATAAAGGGAGAACTCTTTCACCGATGAAACCCTAATTTGATAGTGGGCTTTGGACCGAAGAAGAAAACCCGAAACCAAGTGTGCGCGATTCGGTTCACGGCCGAGATCGAGCCACGCGTACAGCATCGTTTGGGTTTTAGCAAATAAATAATTTTTAGGTTCTTTTTCAATCTTTTCAAGAAATAATAGTATAATACTCATCCTGCCCGAACAGGAATGCAAAATTTTTATTTTATCTCATATATCTATGATTTTTTAAACTAATTTTCCTTAAATATATAATGATAAAAATATTTTAGAGAGATCATAATTCATATCACACATTAACTTTTACAAAACCTATTTTTTTTAACGAGGTTACAAGTGGGAAGAGACTCACGATCTCCCATTTAAAGAATAACTCTTATATTAGTCAATTACAAAGTCATTGACTAAAAAACATATTTTCAAAATCAATTAATTTATAAAGTGCTGGCATAAATCAGTTTATTTTTAACAATTTAACATTTTATGTTTTGTTATATGAAAGATTTTTCCCGTAAAACATAAAATTATTTATTTTTGGTCATTTGTATATAAATTAATGTAATAATAACTAATCATCTAGTATTCGATCGGGCCAAAAAACAAAACTAATCATCTAATAAAATGAATTATCGCTTCAAGGATTAAGAAATTTACTCACTTACTAGAGTTTTACTTCTCAAAGCTCCGAGGATTAAAAAGAGATCAAGATGCCATTTTGCGTACAAGATTATAGTTCATATAGTAAAAGATATGGTAGGGTAACCAACACAAAATTCGTCCAACGGTAAAGCCCTACTAAATCTCTTTTGGTCTTGGGTTCAAACTCTAAAAAAGACACATATGTTGAAAGAGACGACCATGAACCCGAACCAGATATTAGATAATAATATTAAAAAAATTGTGATTGTGCTTGTCAATATCCATGGTGATTGTGCTTTTGGTTCTAACGTCCCCGAGTCTCTTTGGAGCACTTATTCATTACTTGTCCTGAGGCCAAGACTATTTGGTTTGGAGGTTTAAACATTTGGTTTCATTTTGCCTCCTTTGGTGCTTTTAAGGATTGGTTAAAAGAGACTATGTTCCAATTGCATCAAGATAATCATCATTTGATGCTTACTAGCATTGTCAACGTGATATCTGATATCTACGATCTCGATGAAGAGAAATAACTTAATTCATCAAGGGGGGTTCAATGTGCCCTTTATCTTTAATCAAGAAAGTTGATATGCAATTACCTTTGTTTTAATAGATTTTTCTACTGATAATGTTTCTTCCAAAACACAGACTATAAATTGTGAAGCAATCTATTATCAAAGTGACCTTCTATTGATAGGATGGATTGTCTTTATGGATAAATTCAAAGAAATGGGAAATAAATTTTGTAAGGTATGCATTAGTTTTGAAGGACAATTTATGACTGCCATCAAATAGAAGAAAACCATAAGAGCAATTTTTTTTGCTCTTATGTGCTTAGAGCTGCCTTATCATGGATTATTCAATCTCCTTTCTATTTAGACAGTCCATAGCAAGAGTTGAAAGTTATATGCCTGAAGAAACTCTTTCTCCCATAAAAAAGAGCAATCATCTCATCATCTAACTGCATCTACTAGGATATATTTCCCTCCTTATTTTCAATAGGATTTAATTACTGCAGAATTTAAATTACATTTTAAAACTTTTCTTAACTTTTGTTTTACTGTCTAGGTTGACATGGGAGGTGTAGAGTCTTTTTGTACTAATTATTATTTTTATGTGGAATGCATTTTCCCCTTTTCAAAATAAAAAGGATTTAGAAAAGTCAAATTTCATTGTGTTATTTTTATATAAACAAAGAGAAAAAGTCAAGTCAAATTTCTCAAGACCTTAATATTGACTGTAACTTCTCAAGACCTTAACATTGACTGTATACCTCGAGTAAAATCTTGATAATACTTCAGAATTTTGAGTACTTATTTTTTGTTAGCAACTTCCCATTTTATTTTATTTTTAATTTCTTCAAAATCTTGTTATGGAAAAAATGAACACTGCAAACCCATGAAGGTGATCATCCAAAACAGAAACAGGAATGAATGGCGGCAAACTGCATACACAAAAGGCACCAGAAGCAGATGCCTTGAACATTGCACTTTCCGATATTCTCTCTCTCTCTCATCCTCTCTCACCACACAGCCACGAAGAAGAAAGGAATGATGCGATACCTAAAGCTCCGTGATGGTAAACACTTGTCTTCTACTTTGAATCTCTTCTCCAAAAAAGTGCTCTCATTCCTTTCCTTTTCTTCCCTCCCAGTATGTTCCTTCTCCAATTCCTCCCCAAAATCGCTACTTTGTCATTTTATCCCCACAATCACACAAACACCAGAAACTCCATCATCATCAACTTCTCTATAAATTCACACGCATTTCTATCACCCTAACAAATCATACCCATAATCTTCCTCTTCTTGGGTTCTCAGACCTTGTTAGGTCACTGATCAAATGGCTTCTTCTTCTTCTTCTGCTTCAGCCCCTGCTTTGAAACGAACAAACTCGATTGCAGATAACATGCCTGATGCATTGCGTCAGAGTAGGTACCATATGAAGAGGTGTTTTGCCAAGTACCTTGAAAAGGGAAGAAGGATCATGAAGCTTCACCATTTGATGGAGGAAATGGAGCTAGTCATTGATGATAAGGCTGAGAGGAACCAAGTCTTGGAGGGCAATCTTGGCTACATATTGGGTTCTACACAGGTTTAGTTTTGCCTTTCTTCTTCAATTCATCCTCTGGTTCTTTGTTTTTCTGATGGACATTGAAGGAGATGGTAATGGTGTGTGAAACTTGATGCTTTTGCAGGAAGCTGTTGTTAGCCCACCATATGTTGCCTTTGCAATAAGGCGAAATCCTGGGATTTGGGAATTTGCTCAAGTCAGCTCTGAGAACCTCTCTGTTGTGGAAATCTCCTCCACTGATTACCTCAAATTGAAAGAATCAGTTTATGATGAAAATTGGTATGTCTCATATCCTCTTCTTCTGAATGTTTTCTTGGGTTTGGCTCATGCTTCGTTATATCCCTATTTGCTGGATCTTTTTAATGATGACACTTTTTAAGTTTTTTTCACTGTCCTCAAAGTACATTATTTTCTCAGACCTTCATTACTATGTGATATTGTCATCTGTGTGTCTTGAATTGAATCTCACCTTTTTAAATTAATGGTGGAGAAATGAGGTGAAAGGAGCTTTAGGATTACGCCAATGCAAGTATAAAGTTCTTGTTCTCTGTTTTTCTTTTTTTACCAAAAGACCATTTGAGTTGGACCACCAAGAAATGAGGAAGGTGAGGAATAATTTTGGACCAAAAAAAAAAAGACGGCAGAAATTTAATCAAGTCAGATTCTGCCGTACTTTTGTAATCTTTTGGTTCTCCAATTTTTAACTTAATTTAATATTAAAATTTGGTCGCTTGATTTAATATTAAATTTACTTTTGTCGACTTAATTTTTATTATTCTAAATTTGGCCCCCTGATATTTCTTTTCAATTTCAATTTGGTCCTTTCATTTTATCCCAAGGTTTATAATCTAACTGATAGTTTTCATTTTATTTCATCGATGAGTTCTATATAACTTTATTATAGAGCAGTTTCATTTGATAGTGTTCCATATTTCAAGCCTGTCTGGCAAATTTTAAAATCTAGGTTTTGGCAAAAATTTGCCAAACACTCTAAAAAATGTTCAGAAACTATTCTGCATCCAAAACATAGTTTAGCTCCAAAATCTAAGTTTTGAAAAAATCTATTTTTTTTTTCATATTTTTCTCTCTCCTTTGCTATCATCAGTATTTTTCAGTATCAATCAGTATCTTTAAGTATATATTTAGTATCCACAGTACCTGAAATATTTTTTCAAAATCAATTGTTACTCAGAAATATTTTTTCAATATCCTAAAATAAATTTTTAGGATCATGAAGTATTTTTTTCAATATCCTTAAATATATTTTTAGTACCGATAAGTATCCTGTTTTTTTTAAGATTAGTCAGTATCCTGAAATATTTTTTTAAGATTCTAAAATAAATGTTTAAAACCATGAGAAGTTTTTTTTCAGCACAAGTTAGTATTCTTAAGTATCTTTTTAGTACCTATCAGTCAGTACCCTGAAATATTTTTTTAATATCCTAAAATAAATTTAGCAGGCAACTTGGAAGGAAATAAAATCGAGAGATAGAAATACAAAGAAATTAAGAGGCTAAATTGGAACAAAATAAAATTGAGAGATGAAATTAAATTTAAAGCATAGTTGAGTTAAGGAAAAGCTTGGAGGAGCCAATAGAAACATAAAGAGTAAAAGAAAAACTCAAGATAAAGATAATGAAAAAAAAAAAAAACTAAAACTAATTGATATTAACAAAGGAAAATGAAATATTAAATAAAATTAAAAAAAAATCATATAGAAATATAAATATCCCTATAATATGCATGATAAATTAGACCGTGGATTTTTGTATTACATGAAGTTTGAGATGAACTATTATATTGTTTATAGCTTATATATATTGCGAAAATCTGCAAATTATATTATAAATATTGATATTGATATGCTGCCAGGTTCATGCCTCCCAGTTAATAATCTTTAGGATATCAAAACATTTATTAAGTACTCATAAGATAAAGGAATGATAATATTACCATTAATAATAATAATAATTTATTACAAACCATTCTGGCTTTGGCAGGGAAGAATTTCTTCTTTACAATCTGAGTGAATTGAAGATCTTGTGTCATGGTCATATAGCTACTAGCTTGTTGATGGTTAACTTGGACCTATATTGCAGGGTAAATGATGAACATGCTTTTGAAGCAGATTTTGGAGCATTTGACTTCCCCACTCCTCATTTAACCCTTCCTTCTTCAATTGGAAAAGGAATGAACTTTGCTTCAAAGTTCTTATCTTCAAAGCCAAGTGGGAAAGTGGAAAAAACACAAGCTTTAGTTGACTACTTGTCAACACTAAGTCATGGGGGACAAGTGAGTGCAATAACATGAAATAGAACCAAACAAACTTTTTCCAACTAGTAAAAAAAACTTTGCTGTAATATATTTCATCCACGTTCATCTTTTTCCTTTTTCTATTCTGAAATGGCAGAAGTTGATGATAAATGACACGCTGAACTCAGCTGCAAAGCTTCAATTGGCACTAATAGTGGCAGACGTGTTCCTGGCAGGACTACCTAAGGACACTCTGTATCAGAATTTTGAGCTAAGGTAAGCGCTCTCTCTATTTTTCTGTTGAATAAGCTCACGATGTTGTAATACAACAACAATAAAGCCAAACAACCTCTCCGATTGGAGGGGTAAGGCTGCATACCATAACCCACCTAGTAACAGTGGTGGGAGCCTTGTGCACTGTGTTACCTTTTAATTGAGCTCAATAGTGTCATTTGATGTTGTAATGTAAGACAAATTTTTTTATTCACAGGTTCAAAGAATGGGGTTTTGAGAGAGGCTGGGGTGATACTGCAGAGAGAGTGAAGGAGACAATGAATATTCTGTCTGAAGTACTCCAAGCACCGGACCCGAAGAATCTTGACAAGTTCTTTAGCAGAATTCCGATAATTTTCAATGTGGTGATCTTCTCTGTTCATGGTTATTTTGGACAAGCTGATGTCCTTGGCTTGCCAGACACCGGTGGTCAGGTAAAAATATATATTGTTTTCATGTGTTTGGTTTCAGACTCTTCAATCAAGATATAATAAGTGGATGTATCTCTTACAATTCAGCATTATATGGTTGAGCATTTCATGTAATTTCCACTACATGTTTAGCGTTTAGGTTTTAAGACCAAACAAACTTAATGGGGTTCAATTTGGAACAGGTAGTTTACATCTTGGATCAAGTAAGAGCTCTGGAAGCAGAGTTGCTTCTCAGAATTAAGCAGCAAGGCTTAACTGTGAAGCCTCAAATTCTCGTTGTAAGTTTCACAAGTTGCAAAGGAATTGGTTATCTTAGTACATGAAGCAAACTGTTTACTTTATGACCTTGTTCTCTTGACAGGTTACAAGGCTCATACCTGATGCGAGAGGAACCAAATGTGATCAAGAGTTAGAACCAATCATTGAAACCAAACACTCCCACATTCTACGTGTTCCTTTCGTCACAGAAGAAGGGGTCCTTCGTCAATGGGTTTCTCGCTTTGACATTTATCCATATCTTGAGAGGTTTACACAGGCAAGTGTATCTGTTCTTTACATTACCATGTGGATTTTCCTATTGAATAATGACCTTCCCTTCTGGTAACCATTTTTTTGGTCATACTTAATAGGATGCTACAACAAAGATTCTAGAGCACCTTGAAGGGAAACCTGATCTTGTTATTGGAAATTACACTGATGGGAATTTGGTTGCATCTCTTATGGCTAACAAACTTGGAATAACTCTGGTTAATATCTCTTTCTTCTCTGCTTAAAATTGTTGTCCAAATTTTTGTCATATGGACTAACTCTCGGATACTTTGAAACCAGGGAACTATAGCTCATGCTTTAGAGAAGACAAAGTATGAAGATTCAGATGTGAAGTGGAAGGAGCTTGATCCCAAGTATCATTTCTCATGCCAATTCATGGCTGATACAATTGCAATGAATGCAGCAGATTTCATCATCACCAGCACATACCAGGAAATTGCTGGAAAGTATGCTCTTCAATCTTCTAATAGTGTGTTTGAAATAGAAAATCCTAAATACCCAAAAATTTTAAACAAGATACTACCTGTAGTCCTTAATATAAATTCTACGCAACTAATTTGGATAGATTAAGAAAATTTGTTATTCGTCAAAATGTGTGTTGGTTGCCAACGAAGGTTGGTTTAGCTGGTAGAGAGATTGGCTCATAACCATAGGGTTGTGAATTCAAATCCTATTGATATGAGGACCATATTGGTAGGCGATCTGTAAATACTTATATAAGCGCTTTTTGAGCTCGGATGCATGCCTTGGCTCTTGTGAGCCCCGAGACCCAACTCATGTAAGCTTTTTTGCACAAAAAAATGTGCATTGGTTTCCTTAAAATACCCCCCTTAAATCATTAGCACTGGAACTACCTCTTAGTGCAAACTCCCTTAACATGTACAATCAATAGGGATAGTTTAGAAAAATTGATAAATGTGGGGAATAAAATGGATTAAGGTTTTATATTTAAGATCAAATCCAACCTTTCAAGTAGCTCTGATATTAAGGACTGGAGGTAGTAATTTAAAAATGAGTTATGCCGTGTTTGGCACTTGACAGACACTTGCACTAAACATGGAAAGTGATGCTAAAATTACGCATGCATACTTGAAACTTGCTAGTACTATGATATTAGTTGCCCATGCTTCTTAGCTCAAGAGGTAGTACTAGATATATGCTAATTTATAGAAGTTGTTATCTGCAGCAAAGATAGACCTGGACAATATGAAAGCCATGCTGCGTTTACACTTCCAGGCCTCTGTAGGGTTGTATCAGGAATAAACGTATTTGATCCCAAATTCAACATTGCTGCACCTGGAGCTGACCAGTCTGTGTATTTCCCTTACACAGAAAAAGACAAAAGACTAGCTCAATTTCACCCTGCCATTGAAGAGCTACTTTATGGTAAAGTGGATAACAATGAACATATGTAAGTGACTCTTGTTACTCTGCATATACATTTAAAATTGGGTTAAGGTGCAAATCAACCTTTACTAAACGGTTAACATGGCCATGGCATTTTTGCCTCATTTTGAAACCTTCTTGTGTACTTTTGCACCCAAGGAAAATTTATGGTGTTAAGTGCATATGGGGAAATACTTTTGGGAAGATTTTCACCTTAACTGATTCAAATGTGAATTGCCATGTCATTTTCCCCCTTCAAAATGATGAACCTTTACCTGTGAAATTATTTGTGGAAACAGTGGATCATTATCAGACAGGAGAAAACCTATAATCTTCTCAATGGCAAGGCTTGATGTTGTGAAGAACTTAACTGGGTTAGTTGAGTGGTATGGGAAGAACAAGAGATTGAGAAACTTGGCAAACCTGGTCATAGTTGGAGGCTTCTTTGACCCTTCAAAATCCAAAGACAGGGAAGAAATGGCAGAGATTAAAAAGATGCATGCTTTAATTGATAAGTACCAGCTAAAGGGTCAATTCAGATGGATTGCTGCGCAGACTAACCGGCATCGCAACGGGAACTCTACCGGTGCATTGCTGACACCAAGGGAGCTTTTGTGCAGCCTGCTTTGTATGAAGCTTTTGGACTTACTGTTATTGAAGCAATGAACTGTGGCTTGCCCACTTTTGCTACAAATCAAGGAGGTCCAGCTGAAATCATTGTTGATGGAATCTCCGGGTTCCATATTGATCCCTTACATGGCGACGAATCAAGCAACAAAATTGCTGATTTCTTCGAGACTTGCAAAGTGGATTCATCTCACTGGACCAAGATTTCATCCGCTGGGTTGAGGCGCATAAATGAATGGTAAAAGACATCATATTATAGTGTATCTACGCAATAGTCAAAGTCTTATGGATTTGTAATAAATGGCTTGTTTTGCAGCTATAACTGGAAAATTTATGCAAATAAGCTACTGAACATGGGAAGCATGTACACTTATTGGAGGACAGTGCATAAGGAGCAAAAAGAAGCAAAACAAAGATACATCCATATGTTTTATAACCTTTTGTTCAAGAATTTGGTAAGAAAATAATATATAGTTGATTCTTAAAAAAAACCCCAAAACATTCAGATCAATATTTCCATGTAATATGGTTGATGAGATTCTAAGAAATTTTCTGATATGTCTATGTCACCCAGGTAAAGACTGTGCCTCTTCCAAGTGATGAACCTCAAAACCAGTTACCAAGCAACAGACTGTTAAACAACAGGGCACAAGGCATGTCAAATCATTATGATAATCTTTTTTTACCAACTTGAGTTTATTACATTGAATCTGATTTTCATTGGAAACTAGTCATTTTTATTGATCCAAGCTTTCTTTTCATTTTTTTGGTTTTACTTCTTTCTTTGGCTGCACCAGACGTGTACAATCCACATTGTCAAGGTTAGACTAAAAATATTGATTCAGTTAAGCTCATGAATTTTGAATTCAAGGTGTGATAGTTCACTGAAGCAATTTCTTTGTTCTTTTTACAGGTTATTGGGAACTTGAAGGTCTCAGGAACAAAGCAAAGAAATTGCTTGGTGCATATTGTCACACTGGATTCATACATGTCTTTTATATTATTATTTTTCAATCATTAAACACACAAGCTTTGTAATTATTGAGATATTGGCAAAAGGGATTTAGTGTCATCAAATCAATAAAATACACTTGAAATTGGAACAGAGCTCTGAAAAAAAAAAAAGAAATTGGAACAGAGCAATAATTATAATCACCCCGATGGTCCTGGCACTAGATTAAAGCCAAAAAATTACTTGGGATGTTCTTTGTTGGACCTCTATTACCTCGTACACAACTTCTCCGAGCTCTCACACAGGTCGACGTAGTCAATCTCCCTCAACAACTTCTGGCCTACTCTTGGAGGTTGTAAGTGTAATTTAATAGTAATGTCATTATTAAATATGAAAAAAAATTGCTCAAAATTATTTTATTAAAAAAATAAAAAAGAAAGAAAATATGTGACATTAATAAGTTGCAAGCATTACTTACTTTATAGAATATATATGTGCATTATTAAATTATTATTTTGTTTAATTATTATTGAGAAAGTATCAATAGGGTTATTTTGGGAAGAAATTGATAAAAATTAAAACTTTGTCTTATAATTAAGATCAAGATTAACTCTTAAATGTTGTCCTATAATTAGAACTGGAGGAAGTATTACTAGTTTTGTTAAAAATAGTATTATACTGGTCGACCAACAAATGGTCGACCAGTTGATTTTTCTCTGTTGGCAAGATTGAGATATGATTGAAATTTGGATACTAGCTCCGGTGTTTAATAATTAATATAGGAATAAGATAATTAATTTGCATCATAAAATATATTTTTCACTAAGTACATGAGGTAATATTTTTGGGATTCAGCTTCTCTCCACTGCCACTATCATCCGCTGCTGTCCGTTGCCTCCGCTGCCTTAAAACGACCGTGTTTTATTCTAGATGAGTGGCGAATGAGACACGTCACACGATACGAGGGAAGGAAAAAGCTAAGGGGCATTGTGATGTCAAGCCCAATGCCCGGATGGCTCATTCATTGTTTTGAATCAATTTTTTGTGTAAAAAAATAAAATTTTATTTATGAGATCAATAATAGGGAAAATCCCAAAAAATACTATTGGAACTTTAAAATCAAAAGTAGGTGATTTTTCAATAAAATGAGTTGTCAATTATTTTATTGTTCTTGTTAATCTTATTAGTGTTGTTGTCCATAGAATTTTGAAGTTCAAATGACATTTTTCAATCATTTTCCTTAAATAACAAGTAATTTCTATTTTTATAAATGCTATATTAGGAAAAAACACCAACAAAAATATTACTTGAACTTCAAAATCTCAAATCACCAATCCCCAACTAAAATGAGTTGTCAATTATTATACTCTTGTAGTTAATACTTGTAGGCAGCAAGACTGATTTGAGATTCTGAAGTTTATGTGGTATTTTCCTAAAAGTAAAATTGGACTAAAAAAAATATTTTAGGATGTTAAATGCAATTGAGACAATACTTTAAGATATTGAATGCAAGGTTGAAATTTCATCGAAATTGGACAAAAAAATTATTTTAGGATGTTAAATGTAATTGAGAAAATACTTTAAGATATTGAATGTAAGGTTGAAATTGTGTTGTTTTCAAAAGTATGAGGGTAAAATTGCTTCTAAAAAGTAAGGAAAAAATTGCACAAAACTTATTTAATTTTAATTTATATACTCCCTTTGTTCCTGATTGTTAAAAACATTTAACCGAATCTATCTTGTGATTCAAAGTGACGGCTAAGAACAATAAATGTGTTAAAATTGTAACTTTTTTTTTAAAGAAATTCCCTTGTTTATGAAAAGAGAGAGAATAAGAAAAGTAGAAAAAACAGAGGTAAATGTGCAAAAATACACATGTGTTTTACTCTTGGGAGCGCCCAGCACCAAATGTTTTTTTTGGGTGCAAAAATACATATGTGGTTACAATGTAGGAGCAAAAGTCGGACGTTAAAATCTAACTTAACAGTGTTAATTTTGGGGCGGGGCCCACACTATTTTTATGAAAATACCAAAATACCCCTAATTTGTTTTTTTTTAAAAGGAACCCCCCGCGTCAAGCTCTCATCTGAACCCCCAGCTCTCGATCTGGATCTGACACCCCCCCTCAAGCTCTCGATATTATTGCACCAGCATCTGAAATCGATTCCTCCTAGTATTTTCAACCTTAGTTTCGGCGGAGATCCGATCGAGAAGGATCGCGAGGCGAAGAATTTTCAGGTAAGATGAGAGTTGTGAGATAAAGATGTATATGTATTAACTAAAGAGTATAGCAATGAACAACTCATTTTAGTATAAGATCATTGATTTGGGATTTGAAGTTCAAATGGTAATATCTTTTCTTTTCCCTAATATAAAATTTATAAAATAGAAATTACTTATTATTTAGGGAAAATTGGGGAGAAGGACCAAGGAAAATAATTATTTATTAATAAGGACCTTAAAAATTGTAATTATTTTAAAGGACAAAAGATTAAAATATAAATATTTAGTTACAAAATTAAACCTCATTAGACTCCCTATATTTTCTCTAATCCCATCTCAACTATTTACCGGTTAGTTATCAATTAAAGTTCCTTCCTTAAATGTGTTCTTAAATTGAATTGACTTTTATTCAGATATTGAGATTCCTATGATATTGACAGTTTATTTTAGGGATTTATTGTTTAAGAGTTTTAAATTTTATTTTTTATTTTTATAATATTCCTGTTTTTTCTAGATGTTTTTCATGAAAAAGTACATATTTTTAAAAGAAATATATTATAAAATATTTTTTAGTGATTTTTAAAGTTTTTGAAAATCCAAATTGAGAAAGAGGTAGATTTCTAATTATTTATAGATTTTAGAAGCTATTTTAACTTAGGTAACTTTTAAGATAATTTGATATGTATGAGAAAAAAATATCATAAAAATATTGAGTTGTATAAGTTTTCTTTTATCAAATTTATATGGAGATATCATGAAATTTGATAACCAACCGTGAAACATTAGGGAAGGTTAATTTCATAATTTTAATTTTAATTTTTGGTCTTTGAAAATAATTATAATTTTTAATATCATTATTAATAAATATTCTGTTTCCTTGACCCTTTTCCCTAATTCTCCTTATTATTTATATTATAAATACAATTTTATTTTTTTACAAAAAAAAAAAAGGATAAAAAACCATTGAATTAGCCAATCAGGCATTGGGCTTGATGTCACAATGCTCCCTTTGCTTTTTTCGTCCCTCATGTTAGAGCTGGTAAAACGGGTCAAGCCTGTCGAACCGGTTTGTTTAGGCCTTTCTATCATGAGGGTGGGTTTTGAAAATTTGGTGCTAAAATTGCTGAAAAGACCCTTCCTCACTAAACAACAATTAACCATAATATTTTCATAAAATCAGATTAACAAGTTATTAAGAAAAACATTTTTCTTTCATAAAATCGGCACATCGGAGTCCAGGGCACATATTTTGCCCACAAACTCACTACAAAAAAGTTACAACTCTGGGCACAATTATCGAACAGAAGAATACACAGCCCACGAGTTTTACAACACCAAATCCACAATAGAGGGTCTACACCAAAACATTTACATACAAGTTTTGATTATGGATCCACCAAAATATTATAGTGTAAAACATAAAGCCTTTGGTTTAACAATAAATAAATAGTCATCCCAAAACCGCTAATATAGTATTTTTATGACATGTGGGACCTAAATGGCAACATATAAATCATACAACATCGATACCAAAAGAGGCTTACAAAGTTGACAACTCTTATGCCTCTAGCTGCTTCCCTTGTCCTCTAGTAAAATTAAAGGTCTCGCTTGAAAAATATTGATAATAACGGGGTGAGACATAAAATCCCAGTAATCAAAATTAATTTATCACATATACAGGAAAAGATTGCAAGTCAAAGAAGCAGGCGTACTAACATATTTATAAAATCAACAACAAATAATTAATTAATCCATAATAATTAAGAATAAGTATAACCATCCCCACTCATCCATCATGCTCCTCCTTATATCGTCTGGACGTGGTACAACCTATCAGTGCTAGTATATATGGTCATTGTTAGTTAGTCACTTCAAGAATACTGTCTCCTCCCATGTCATCGCCGATATACCGTAACAGGGAGGTGTCCGCCCAAAACACTCAACTTAAATTATGGGTTAGGAATAAGAGAGCCGATAGACACAATTTTACCCTAAATCTCTTCCACACAGCCCCACATATGTCATAACAGATAAACAATACAACACTACAATTACTCAAAAACATCGAATAATAAATTATTCTATATACAACATCTTATAACAAACATCATAACAACAATATCTAACAATATATATTATTCCATATACAACAACCTATAACAAACATCATAAGAATCACCACAATAACAATCTTCATAACAATATTAACTCATATATACAAACAGAATGGAAAATACACTACTTCACTGAAAATAACTTTATATTCAGATATATGCTTAATTTTTCAAAACACATGTCAGTAGTATATATAAAAGTAAGGTTTAGAAAACACCTTACAGTCCAGAACGAGCATATAAAATAAATTAACCCCGGTTATCTCAATTCCAATAAAACCTTATCTCGAGAAGTAAAACGCGAACTATCACAGGTCACAGGTAAACTCTACATTATTACAATTATAACTTATATAACTCAAAATACATAAATTATAACAATAATATATTATTGTAACAAAAACTGAAACTAATCGTTTAATTCTTTAAATTTAAAAAATAAGCCAATTAAAACTTCAATAACATCTTCATTAACCCAAAATAAATTATTTATATAACTTTTAATCGGTCAAAATATTCGGTATGATATAAATTCTAAACTTGTCAAATAGAAAAATTAATTTAAATTCTTACAAAAATCAATCGATAAATCTAAACCGATTAAAACTCGTTATTAATCATTCTTTACATATATACAGTCATTTATTATCAAAATTCAAAACTTTTTCAAAATCATAACCTCAAAATTTCCACTAACCAATATGATATTAGCTTCATTGAAAAGAAAAAAAAATATTTGGAACAACTTTCATGAAGGAAGTTTATTGAAAAGAAGTTAATTTAACTATCAAAATAATCTTAAGATAAATAAAGTACCTCAAAAAACCCAAATCTTCTTCTTTTTTCCTTCTCTTCTCTCTCAATTTTCTCCCGCTCACTCTGCGTTTTCCTTCGCATTCTCTCCTTTCTCTCTCAATTTTCTCCCGCTCACTCTGCGTTTTCCTTCTCATTCTCTCCTTCCACACACACACACACACATTTGGAACAACTTTCATGAAGGAAGTTTATTGAAAAGAAGTTAATTTAACTATCAAAATAATTTTATAAGATAAATAAAGTACTTCAAAAAACCCAAATCTTCTTCTTTTTTCCTTCTCTTCTCTCTCAATTTTCTCCCGCTCACTCTGCGTTTTCCTTCTCTCACTCACACACACACAAATCCCCAACTCTATTTCAAAAAATCCCCAACTCTATTTTAATATTATTATTTTCCCCCTCTCTCTTTCACAATTACAATAATCACATATAATTATTTTATAATTACAATTAAATCCTAAAAATAAAATTAGGATGTTACCCAACTCTATTTCAAAAAATCCCCAACTCTATTTTAATATTATTATTTTCCCCCCTCTCTCTTTCACAATTACAATATATAATCACATATAATTATTTTATAATTACAATTAAATCCTAAAAATAAAATTAGGATGTTACAATTGCAACTGGGTCTAAAAAGGTTGGCTTTAATAAGCTGAGGGCCGACCAGTTTAGGCCCTTTTATTTTTATTTTCTTAAAAATTGTTCATATAATGCTAGAATTTATATATTATTAATAAGGGTAAAGAATTTCTCCAATCACTGGAGATAAGTTATTTCCAATGACCCCAAAACTATGTCGTTTTGGATTAATGAAGAGTGTTTCCGTAATTTTGCATCCTTCATTAATTCACCTATAATTACAAAAATACCATTCATTAATCCAAAACGACGTAATTTTGGGGGTCACTGGAGATAAATTATCTCCAAGATCGAGAAATAATTTTCCCTATTAATAATGTTGCAAATATTTAGTTCTTATAATCTTTTTTATAAAATTGATTTGGCTAAAGTATATTTTTAGTCTTTCAAGTTTATGTAAGGTATACTTTTAATCCCTTAACATTAAAAGGTATACCTTTTGTCCTATAATTTTAACATCGTTAATGTTGCTAACGGAAAACACTAACACAACAAACTCAAGCGATAACGGTATAATTAAACACTATTAATCTTAAATTGAAAAATATCTAAATACATAATGGAGTAGTCAATATCAAAACATTGATTATCTTAAAACATATTTTAGTTTAATAATCTAAATAGCAAAACTTTGATTTTATTTGCAGTAATTTGTTAGTTTATTTTAGTTTAATAATTTAAATATATTATATTTAGAAAATTAAAACTTAAATATGTTTTGTCAGTTGTACAGTCATAACCAAGGTTCTTAAACTCGGACTGGTCACTAAACCGGTCGGGATACTGGGTCAAGAGTCAGATCGGAGTTAAACAGGAACCAAATCGACAAGAGATTGATTTTCCCCCTCACACCCTTCATTTTTCATCCTTAAAAAAAAAAAATCAAAAAAAATGTCATCTACTCCCTTAAGTTCTGACAAGCAATGCCACAGATCTATGTGGGTCACGTGATTCATCAATGAATTATCCAGCGCCTCTTTCCTTTTCTTCATTTACTTTGATGCAACATGACCTTGGGTCTTTTGATTTTTTTTTTTCTCACTCATTATTCTCTTCAACAAAACCTCCCTCCATCGACGAGTCTCATCTCTCTCTCACACAGTCGCACGCATTAACACACTCTTCAATTCAAACTTCATTTTAATTTTTAGATCTCTCTCACCCTCTTCACCACTTCATATCTCCTCTCCCTCTCTTAGGCCTTCACAGTACTATCGTTGGCGTCTTCCCTACTAGTGGAGAGCCTCGCCGCCAGCCACCACCGACATCCACAGCGTCTTCTCTTTGGACCTTCATCTTCTTTTTCCATCACCCATTGCTCCACTAGCTCTTTTCTCACCGTCAAGGTATGAAACTCCTGCCAGCTTTCACTGACACTCTCCTATCACTAACACTCTCCTCTCCTTCTTGTCAGTCAATTTTTCTTTTTTTCTTTTAAAAAAAATTACTCCAACTCGGCCAACTCGTCCGGTCTAAGCTGAGTTGACCAAGTTGACTCCAGGTCAACTCAGGACTCCGGTTTCACCCTTGACTCGGACCGGTTTTCCAACCGGTTCGTCGGTTTCCAGTCCGAGTTTAAGAACCTTGGTCATAACTTGAGTTTATTGTGTTAACTTTGTTAACAACATTAACAATACTAAAAATATAGAACCAAAAGTATACTTCACGTAAAACTTAAAGGACTAAAAGTATACTTTAGCCAATAAATTTTATAAAATGATTTTATCTATTTGATTTTCCACAATGGTTTATTGATTTAAACTTTAAAAAAAGACTAATTTGGACATTAAATAATGATTTTAACTAGATGTTTATGAGTTTGAATGATAATGTATCTCAATTTAAAGCAAAATAATAATTAGATTGTAAAACTTGAAAGTGAATTTTATTTGAATTAAAATGAAGATTGCAATTTGTAAAACTTAAATGTGTATGTAGTATAAATACAAGTCCCCCAAAAAGAGTTAAATTTTGCTCAAATTATTACGTTGCAGCTTCACCAATCACCTAGGATAAATTCTTAGGTATAGATACCTATAAAAATTGTTTTTTCATAAAAAATATAAGTCTACCATCATGTGGCTACCAATAACAGTTTTCATGCGTAATAGTGTATGTATGTATGTGTAAACTGTTGACATTTTCATCAACAACACCTTGTTATTTTAACTTTATTTCTTTATAGTTTAATTTTGATAATATTTATGTCTTAAATTACGAATTTATTGTTTTAGTTATATTTCTCTTAAAAAATAGTATTTTTCAATTAAATGAGCCTAAAGCCTGCGAACTTGGCCCTAGCCCGATACTATAAGGGTCGGATTTTATAAATTGGGAGTTTTGTTGAAGTCGGACCTAAACAAGTCAAGCTCATAAAGAGCTAGCCTTTATTTTTAGCTCTCCCTCATGTTGTATCACATTCCCCACTCATCCAAATTAAAACACAGTCGTTTTAAGACTGCTAATAGTAGCAAATAATAGTGGTAGGGAAGAGAAGCTGAACTCATATTTTTGAGAGGCAAAGTAGATTGTGATAATACATTTAGGATATAAGTAAAACCCTTATTGAACTCATACTCCATCTTATCTATCATATAAGTCACTTTCAACTACTTCGTCGGAACTAAGAAATGACAAATAACTCATTAAATTTGTCTCAATTTTCTTTTTCTTTTTTTCACTTTTACCCCTATTAAAGAACAAGACCGAAAAATATAAAAATTTGACAAAATTGGAAATGAGTATTAATTAAAGAGACATTAAAAAATAGGCTTAAATGATTATGCAAGTGACTTATACCGTGGATAAGAGAGGGATTGCATTTAGAACATGAAGGATTTTATTTTTCTACACCCTTGGTCATCCAAGTTAGTTACTTATTGGAGTTAGGGTGATAACTGACAAGTCAACTTGATCTTAGTTTTTCGTAATTTTTTTAAAATAAAGTTTCAGTTTCATTATAAATATTACAAGATGATAAACACTTCCGGTCCTTAATATTAAAGTTATCTGAGAATTAGATTTGGTTCTAAATATAAGACCTCAATCCACTATATTTCCTAAATTTATAATTTTATCCTAAAAAATTTCTGTTGATTGAACACATTAACGAGTTTATTTCTAAAAGTAATCATGATGATGGAGATAGGGTTTTAGGCAAAATATTACAAATAATTAATATAACTAATTTTCTTAATATACCTTAATTAATCAATTAGCTCTTACATTAAGGACAATAGGTACTCGCTTTGATAATATTTATCAAAGTTCGATAACTGAATTATGTGGTTTGAGAAAATGGTTAAAGTTAGTTGAAAATAATAAGTATGTCTAAAATAAACGTTGTTTTCCAAATATGTCCTTATTTGTGAGAGGCAAGAGAGATAAATAAAGGAAAAATTATAATAAAAGACCTAAGAAAATAATATTTATTAAAAAGGACCATAAAAATGGTAATTATTTTAAAGGACTAGAAATTAAAACTTTAAAATAGAAAGACTAAATTGCCCCTAGCCAAATTTCTTATATTTTCTCTAACTGAATCAAAATCTAAAGTGATTGATGGACAATAACAAATAGAGACCAATTCAAATAACCTCATTCTTTTTCAATTGCATAAACTTGAAACTAACCCTAGCTTTTCATATTTCATATTAGATTAAGTTGTAGTTACCAAAAAAGTTCTTGAATGGTGTGAGTGGTCATTATTGTTTGATGCGGTGTGGCAGCATGCCAGTCATTTGATCACTGACGTTTAAGAGCCATATCAAAATCTATGGACCATATGGACTTGAAGGAGGCACACCATTTTGTTGTAAATATTGTATATGGGTGTGTCAAAGAAAGAGTCTTTCCAATATTAATTGTGGAAAATATTGTGGAATATTTTTAAATGAAGAGATGTGAATGAAGAGATGCGTTTTGAGAAGTCATGTTCTTATAAACTAAGGGATTTGTGTTCGTTCATGAATCAACATGGTTCATGAATTAAACAGATAGTTATGACTTTCTGAAGAGGTGTAATGTTCAAGAGTCACCACTTCAAGGCATTGATTCATCATTTATAAATACCCCAATTGTGACACCATTTAAAGAGAGAATAAGAAAACATCGGTAATCTCTTGCTGAGTTACTTTACCTTCCGTCAGTTCTGCCGCCTTGATTTAATCAAGAAGGGTCTGTTTAATCCTTACCGCTTCTTCTTTACCGGTGGTTGCGGAATAACTCTATAGGACAGTGTTCTCGAACACGACTCAGATCATCCTCTTTTTATTCTTTCAGATTGCCCATGATGCTAACAATCTATAGAGTTAATCTCTCTGATCTTTGGAGCACATAAGGGGTGTTATGAAATTAATTCATTTGGTTGACTATGAAAGAAATGAGGGTTTGGCTTTCATTGTCCTTTAGAAAGATGGCATTGTTGGAAGTCATCACCAGGCAACCAACAAAGTTGTCCGATATTTTATGTGATTGGTCTGTGCGATTTATTTTATCTTATTGGAGCATGGCAAAATGGTGGTTCGGAAAGAGAATCAAACTTTAAGGTCCTCCCATAGAAACGAGATGTTGTTGAATTGAAGAAACGGAAGATACAAGAAAATTGGGATATGTTGCAATGAAGGATCGTATCGGCCTAGCGAGTTTCTATCGAATTCAAATTCTACGCCATTGAATAGTAGGACAGCAATGGAGCAAGACTCTGAATGGGTTCGATCTTTATTGTTGTGGTCGTCTCGTGGTCACTCTCAAATGCTTCCATCGAGGTTCAATGATTCTGTTCTTGGTACATGGAAGAACCGGGAATCAACGTGGAGGACCCGGACTCCAACTTTGAGAAACAAAGAAAGTCGTATCGGTCGGCTGCTGGGTTCTTGAAAATCCGACTAATGTCACAGTGTAGATGCACACAAAAATTGGTTTTGGCGGATCGGATCTAGGGTTTCATGAAAATCCGTTGGCTTCCAGCAAGTGATGTACGAGAACCAAGATTGATAGAGCCCAAGATTCACAAATGATTTTGAGGGCATCATCGCAAACATAGGCAAGACGCAGAAAAGAGAAAAGGATGGTATTTGCAATGTTTTGATGAAGAAGGCGTGAAGGCGTGCGTCTGTTCGCAAATTCTTCGATGAGGAAGAAAGGGTCATATTTATTCACCGTGATCAAATGACAATAAGGTGTGCGTGATTGATTGGAATATTATATAAATATATATAATATTTGTGGGCATATATTAAAAATTTAATAATGCGGTTATTATTTTTAATATTTGATGTGCTGAATTTTCGTATGAACGTGTCCATAGAAATCAATATTTTATTTAATTATTGATTACTTGCACGGTGAATTTATTTCCATTGAAGTTTTGAATATCTTTAGTTAATAATATATCGCTTTTGATTGATAAGGTAGTTAATAAATCTCCTACTATATCTCCTTATTTTATTGAGGATTTGATGAACATTAAATTAATAAGGGAACATTCATCAGGAGATTTTATTGTTTCATTGGTAAATATCTTGAATTAAATTAGTCATTATATGGAAATTAAATTTTGATGATAATGAGATCATTGTTGGATTCATGTTTGTTATTTTATTATTTAGTTTCTAATTGCAGAAATTAAATATAGTTTAACGTAATAATAGTATAGATTCCTAAATTTTAGGATGTTATATATTTGAAACATTCTAATTTAATTAATTAGAATGAGAAGGGAATTTAGACTTTATTATTAATGGAGATACTAATTTATTTGATAATTTATAATCTCCTATAATCTCTCCTATAATATTGTGAATATTTTTTATTAATATGGCTGAATAAAAGTGGAAATCTGTGGTGTTTAACGTGATAAGAGTTGAAACAAATTTATATGATGATATTTGTGAATATCTTAGCCACTATTTAATTTACCAGAAAGGTTTTTACCATGATCAATTAATTGAAATAATTGATTGCATGAAGTGTGATTTATTTGAATAAATGACCAAATGTTTATGTAGTTTTATAAAGTGTGAATCTTTATAAATATACTATTGGGATTCTAATTTAATTAGAATTTTATTGATTACAAAATATTTGAAAGTCTGGGGGTATCTAAGATATGGGGTACCTTAAAATTATAATTTTGTTATTTGTTATTGAAAGCAAATTTTGTGAATTATAAATATGTTGTTATTTGAAACGAGCATATGACAGTGGTTATGAAATTTTAATCAATTATCTAGTGTAGAGATAAATGTGCTTTAATTTTCATAATATTATTAATTTCTCTTGGTATAAGCATGCATGATATCGTGAAATTTTTAATTTAATGTGGATGACTTGCATGGTCAAAAATATCATGTTATGTGCTTGAAAGCATGAGAGAATTGAATGTGATTTTGGGTGTTAAACATCATAAAAGAATATTGATGACAAATAAGAAATGTTTCTAAATTTTGGTTTTGAGAACCATTATGTGAATATTCTTTATGATACTACTTGAGATGATTCTAAAGCTCAATCAATGTATGCACAAATTGTTGAGAATTTGTAGCATTGATAAATGTTAATCTCATGACATGGAAAATGATATGTGGAGATTGAGCATATGTAAACTCTCATGAAGAGAAAGAAATAGTTAAGGGATGATTCCATATATAATATTGGCATCATGTAGTGGATTCCCGTTGTATTGATGTATGCACACGGATGTTAACAAAGATCCAGTCTCATGTAGTGAATTCCCGTTGTATTGATGTATGTACACGGATGTTAACTAAGATCTAGTCTATGTGTGGAAATCCACTGGTAATCATTGACCTTTAGTGGTGGCAAAATTAAAGTATTATGTGAATCAGAGTTAATTACTCTGAAAATGGATGGAATGCTGAGAATGTTGAAAATCTCTTAGCAAATATTTTGACAAGAAACCGACGCTTAGAGTCGACGATATGTGATTGCCAAATGGCAATAGCCATTGAAAACAAAACAATGATGCAAATTGAAAATCGTTTGAGATATAATGTGATAAGCTAGCTTAAGAATTGTGATGAATTATCTCAATCGATTTGGTGAGGTCAATAATAGACCTATCGGCCGTTAACAAAACCCTGCAGGATGATATAAATTGGTCGAGGGGAATGGGACTAAAAGCCAACTCGTAATTGACAGCGATGGCAACCCAACCTTTGTGATTGGTGATCCCATGAAGAAGGTTCAATGGGTAAGAACAAGTCGTTCGTCAATTCTGACTAGCACGGAAAAATATCATTCATCCCTTCCTATGACAATTGGAGAGTGCTAGAATGCATGTTTTTGAGGTTGAGCAAAGCTCTTAATGATTTCATAGTCTTACAAGACGGTGTGCTCAATGCAGGTACACTTACATGAAATCACCTCTACGAATGTGGAGTGTGGCCGCTCCTATGAGATCGTGGCGAAATCTCTAGAGCATTCGTTATGCACCAGGCACGCGCATGGCCGTCATAAAGCGCAAAACTGTTGATTAACAACGGAAATGTTAGGATATAATTTGACCCTTAATGCCTCTAATACACACCAAGATTTGTTAGTTCATAGAAGCATGCTTCACTGACATTTCTGTGTATTAAGTGTTATTTGTCTAGGTCTGGTTCATAGTTCTACGGACCACCAGATACAATGGTTATATCCATGGTGTAACTTAGCTAATGGTGTTTTCTTTGACACATGTGGGGATTGTTGTAAATATTGTATATGGGTGTGTCAAAGAAAGAGTCTTTCCAATATTAATTGTGGAAAATATTGTGGAATATTTTTAAATGAAGAGATGTGAATGAAGAGATGCGTTTTGAGAAGTCATGTTCTTATAAACTAAGGGATTTGTGTTCGTTCATGAATCAACATGGTTCATGAATTAAACAGATAGTTATGACTTTCTGAAGAGGTGTAATGTTCAAGAGTCACCACTTCAAGGCATTGATTCATCATTTATAAATACCCCAATTGTGACACCATTTAAAGAGAGAATAAGAAAACATCAGTAATCTCTTCCTGAGTTACTTTACCTTCCACCAGTTCTGCCGCCTTGATTTAATCAAGAAGGGTCTCATTTAATCCCGGGAGTACCGCTTCTTCTTTACCGGTGGTTGCGGAATAACTCTATAGGACAGTGTTCTCGAACACGACTCAGATCATCCTCTTTTTATTCTTTCAGATTGCCCATGATGCTAACACATTTTACCTTTACCAATGAAGGAGGAAAAATTGTGGGGTTCAGGGGGACAAAGTGGATTGTATTTAGATTCAATTGCCTTTTTTTTTTTGGCCGAAGACGGAAATATCATTCCACTTCAAATAAGCAACCGTAACAACAGTTTAGCCATAAGGCACAATACAAACAACAAAACAACAAACAACAACAAAAGAACAAAATAACCACAAATCAACTACAAAGGCCAGAGCCAAGCAAAATAGAATAGGCTCAATTAATCAACATCCCTCCCGTAACTAGGTTGAGAGGCACCATGCATGACTAGAGAAGTCTGATTTTCCTCCAAAGTTAGAAGAGACATCAAAGAGGGTGGCGGCCAAACACCCACCCAACAGGCCCACCCCTTAAAAGCACTTGTTGCAAGCCGATCAAGAACATGATTACCCCCGCGGAGTAAATGAGAACGAGAACCCAACTCGGATGAAGCAAGACTAATAATGTCATGAATAATGCCTCTACACCGCCAAGTCAAAGGACGAAGGAGATTTGGCATTAATACAATTAATTAGAATAAGGCAATCAGATTCAAAAATAGCATCATCAATTCCTATATCAATTGCAAGCAGCAGAGCCCTTTTAAGAGCAAGGGCTTCCGTCATAAACGCAGAGAGTGATTTCAGTTTATCAACAAATCCCCAGTTAAAATGCCCAAAACCATCTCTACATACTACACCAATTGCTGCCTCCTCTTGACCCAAGCAAAAAGCACCATCACAGTTTATTTTAACTCTACTAGCAGGTGGCGGAATCCAACGCACAGGCTATTATGGATCTGCAAATTCAAACCCGAGGCACCGTCCGGTTTAGCTAAGGAATTCAAAATTCTGCATTGCTAATCTCACCATCTCAAGCACCATCACAGATTAGGATCAATAAATTCAAAGACTTTCCCATTTCGTTGTTTCCAAATGAACCAGAGAATCCAACAGATCAGGGATAAATCAAGAGGGGTCAAGGAAGACATACCCGAAATTCGGAGCCACCAGCTATTAAAATTAATTACACTCGAAGAATCAATTCTTACCCCAAGGCTGCAGCCGAACCAGATGCACCGAGTCCATGTACATTGGAAGAATAGGTGTTCAATAGTCTCCCCCATAGATTCACATATAGGACACATTCTGGACACAAACTTTCTTCCTTCGAAAGAGAGCATCATTAGTGGCAATGGCCTTGTTTAGAAGCCTCCACAAAAATTGTTGCACGCGCGAGTTGTCTCGAATCTTCCGCATGCACTTCCAACAAGAAGAGGGCACCACAATGGATGAACCAGCCCTGTTAGCTCCCAAGGGATGTTTTGCTTTCGCCACATTATACCCCAGTTTAACCACATATTCCCATTCCTAGCATTGGTCCACACCAGCTTGTCTTCCACCCCATTAGTAGGAATGGGAATTTTGTAAATGGCTGCCTTTACTTCATCGGACAAGAATTGAGAAATGAGGCTGAGCTCCCAGTTACCATCCACTATCAGATCACATACCTTCCCATGCTTGACACATGGATCATCACAATCTACAAAGTTGCTCAAGGAGAGGGGCCTTGGGGATCCAAGGCTCCCCCCAAATGCCAATCGACCGACCCGATCCAATATCCCATTGAAGATCCCGTAAAAGTAGATCCTTTCCTTCCACAATGCTAGACCAACACCAAGACGCTTTGTAGCCTTTAACCGCCTTGATAAAATTAACCTTAGGGAAATAAATACTCTTCAAAACCCTTGCCCACAAATCATTGGGACGTTGCAGGAGTCTCCAAGCCGTTTTAGTCAACAAAGAGTCATTCATGATGATAAGGTCTTTAAAGCCCATACCCCCTTGATCCTTACAAGACGTGAGAGATTCCCAAGCCTTCCAATGCGTGCGGTGACCGAATGCATTCCCACTCCACCAAAAATTAGCTATAAGGCTATGTAATTCCTTACAGGTCTTGAGAGGGAACTTGAAACAATTCATAGGAATATCGGGATTGCCCGAATGACGGCCTTAATCATCACCTCTCGACCCGCAAAAGAAAGAGAGGAGAGCCCCCAGCTTTGCAACTTACTAGTAATCTGTTCCCTAACATAGACCAAGGCTTGGCTCTTAGTCTTCCCCCAGATACTTGGGATACCCAGATACCTCCCTGGATCCTCAGTGCCAGAAATTCCCAGTATTGTGCCAACCATAGATCTCACTTCCGCAGGGGTGTTAGAGGAAAAGAAAATACTAGACTTGTCCAAGTTAACAACTTGGCCCGAGGCAGCACAATAATGATGAAGGATTTTGGCTAGATAAGAGCAATTTTCCCTGGTAGCACTCATGAATAGGAGGGAGTCATCCGCAAAGAAGCCGTGGGTAAGCATCGGCAGCTATGGCTTAATTTAATCCTCTCGAGTAATTTCGCCTCTTGGCTTTTACCGATCATAAGAGATAATACTTCCGCCACAAGAATGAACAGATACGGGAAAGAGGATCCCCTTGCCGGTCATAAGCTTTACTCATGTCCATCTTAAGGGAGAACTCATACTTACCCCCTGATTTTTTCCTCCTAAGATAATGATAGACCTCATGAGCAATGATGATGTTGTCCTCGGATACACCTCCCCGGCACAAAAGCTCCTTGACTTTGTGAGATACAACTATCCAACAATGGCCTCATACGATTGGACAGAGTTTAGAAATTATTTTGTAGGAGAAATTACATAAACCAATTGGTCTAAAATGAGACACATGTTCCGGTTTCTCCACTTTTGGAATTAAGGTAATATTAGTATCATTCATTGCATCCAAAAGAGACTTGCCATCAAAAAAATCCTTGACCAATGCAAAAATAGATTCCCCAACCTCTTTCCAAGCATGCTGATAGAATAAACCAGAGAAGCCGTCTGGGCCAGGAGCCTTTGAAGAGCCCAGACTAAAAGCAGCCTACTTTAACCTCTTCTCTTGAAACAGGAGTAGAAGACCTTGATTCATAGGGGCTGTGATCTTGGGATCAATAAAATCCAACACCGATCCATATTAGAGGGAGCAACAGAGCGAATGCACTCGAAAAACAAGGATATATTTTGAGAAATAGCGGATTTCTCCACAACCAATTACTCGCATCATCCCTAATACACGTAATATTGTTCCGTTGTCTCCTCTTAATTGTGGATTGATGAAAAAATGGGAGTTCTTATCCCCGTATTGAAGCCAATTAACCCTTGAACGCTGCCACCAGAATTGTTCTTCAAGAGTAAGTAACCGATCCAGATCAAGCTTGACTTCAGCAATTGCACGTGAGGTCTCCGGATTACAATCCCCCTGATTCAGAATAGCAAGCTGATCCTTAAGACTCTCAATCCTATGAGTGTTATTAGGGAATTCCTTATAACTCCATTTCAGCAAAGCCTCGCCTACATCTCCCCGACAAATCATGAAATTCTCGACGCAGTAAAGAGATATCGCGCCCGATTCCAACTATTGCTAACTACCCGGTGAACTTAGGATGAGTAGTCCAAAGATACCTCAAAACGAAAGCCACGCTTCTCGCGAAACCTTTCGCGCACACCGTACCCACAACATGTGATGATCGACCTCGATGGTTCAACATGAAATACTTGAAGAGCCGGAAATTGTTCCTGAGCCACATGTTACCCAGAGCCCTATCAATCCTCTCACGAATCGTATCTGGATGCAAACGGTTATTACACCAAGTGAATTTAGATCCTTGGAACCCCAAGTCCCCTAGTTCGCAGTTAGCAATAAATTGTTTAAACTTCAGAATCTTTCTCCATGCTCTAGGATTACCACCAAATTTTTCAGAATGGGATAAAGTATCATTGAAATCCCCGACACATAGCCAGGAGTCCCCTATATTACCACTGATTCTTTGCACTTCCTTCCAGCACAAGAGCCTATCCTCCTCATTAGTCGGCCCATATATAAAAGTAATAAAAGCAGGAGTAGTCAGAGCACCAGAGCCAATCCGAGTATGAATTATATTAACAGAAGAAAAAAGAACCTCCACTGTTATCGAATCCAACCACCACAGCGCAAGCCCCCCACTCAGCCTACAGATCCACCAACCACTCCTCCGAGTAACCACACCGTCTCCTAATCTTTCTCAAATATCTGGCCTTCGTTTTGTTTCCATCAAGAAGACCAGATGGGGCTTTTTCCTAAGGCACTCCGCCTTCAGATTTCTGACTGTTGGGGCCGCCCCAAGTCCCTGACAGTTCCAACTTATGAGATTCATGGCGAACCGGCAGCTGGTTCCCTCCAGCTACCGGCGTTAGAAGAAGAGACATTAGCAGGATCATAGCTCTTACCCGATTGGGAAAGCCAACTATCCGGAAATTCTATCTCCCTTGTAACCGCAAAATCATTACTCAAAATTGAATTACCCCGTGAGAAAAAGAATAATTACCAGAGATGAGCTTCGATCAAGGCTTTTACCGTCCTACAATTTCGACGTCGCCTCGTGCTTGACGGTTGGCCAGGGAGGTAGAGATCGTTGGGGCTTCCTCAACATTAAAAATTAACTTCCGAGGTCTCTTATTAGGGGTCTGTTCTGACTCCTCCTCAAAAGGCCTTTTCAATCTAATATTATTGAGTGAGAGAGAGACTGCCGAAATTGGAGATAGGCCACCTTGGGAGTGGCATTTATTAAGTGGGCTTCATTCTTGTTATAGTGCACTGGGCTAATTGCTGACTTGTTCCCCTCACAACGTGGGCTGCCCACCTCCAGGATCCCTGGGCCTATAATTTGGGCCACACTTTCATTAGGATCCACACCTAGAGCATTTGTCACAACCTCCCCACTCCTCAAAGAGGCTGACAATGCCTTAGAGGGGCCACAAGAACCGTTGACATCAGCAGCCATAAATGAGAATTGCTGACCCACTGCCAACTGACTCGCTGCAGGAGCACTATCCGCCAACTTCCTCGCACCTTGACACAATCCCCCTGCCTGACAATATCTTCAACCCCTGATTTGCTTACCAACCATTTGTCTTGCCTCGGGTTCCACGAATCAGAGTACGATTGAGGCTTTTCCGGCGATTGATTCCGGCCAAGACGGAGGCCGGAGATCCGAATAATAGATCCCGAGCTTCAACCCAATCATTCCGACACGCTCCACAAGATGCTCCAAGGTCTTGATCAAGAGGTACCGAGCCACCGCCAAATTCAAGTGCCGCATCAACTCCATCCCGATGATTCTTTTTCTCCTTGCACCCGCGAATATCATGACCTGCAGACGACCACAAGAAAAACAAAAGTTCAAGCCTCTCATATTTAATGGTAATCCAAGTCGGCTTCTTATCTCCACGAGGAATCCGTAATCCAGAGCTCAATGGCTTGTTTAGATCAACAAGGGACCTAACTCTAACAAAACCCCTGTCTAGCCTGCCAGCGGCCATCGGACACTCGAACATTAAGGTCTCCCCCACTGCATCCCCCAAAATCCTAGCATTATCGTTGTCAAATGCCTCCAATGGTAGGCCATGGAATTGAACCCAAAAGGGAGCTTCATCAAACTTGACATCATCTAAAACCATACATTCCTCCCAAACCTTTAGATTCAGTAAGAAACCTTGGATAGACCAAGGTCTCCCTTTCAAAATACGCATAAAATCCTTGCGCTCCGAGAACCTGAAAAGGAAGATCAGCTTATTCCTATCTAGTTCAATCACTTCAACCTCCTTATCCAGCAGCCACCCCTTCTTGATCATCGAGATCACAGTTGGGATATTTAAATTCTTACTCGTGAGAATCTTGCCCACTAGCGTTCCTCCCGAATGTTCAATTGCCTTCACTTTGTCTCTTGAACAATAAAAAAAACTTGCTTTAGACGCTGCAAAAGCGCTTGAATTGGATCTGAAACTCTGCCTCAAAATCTAAATCTTCAACGTGGCCAGAAAACCATATGAAATTAGGATTTGTTTTTTAGTGGAGGAAAAGAGAATTAGAGTTATGATGCTTTTGTTATAGGTTTAGGAGTGCCACTGTACTATAAATGAATGAGTGTATACTTAGAACAATATAAGAGCAAGGTTAGTGGTAATATTGTCCTGTCTAAACCTGTCTTGTAGATTTTTCAAGCGAAACCACTAGATGCAGGTCATTATGAAGTTTGTTAATTGCATGAATGAGGCCTGCCTATTACCAATGGAAAGGAAAGGAAATGCTACAGTCAGTTATCTCTAGCATTTAAGAGTTTCTGGTCAAAAAGATCATTTGTATATGCTTTAAAAAGTATTAATGAGACAAAATTCAACAGCACCATGGGTTGTTGTAGGGATGTCCAAAAAACCCGGTGGTCCAGGTGGCCCGGTCTGACCCGGTCCGACCCCGACCCGGTCTCTGCAAAAAAATTTTGGTCTGGGACCATATGAGGCGGACCGGACCGGACTGGTCTGCTCGGGTCAGACCGGACTTCGGTCCAGGGTCTAAGACCCCACAGGATCGGTCCTGGTCCGCCCGATATATATATTATGTATATTTTTTTAAAAAAAATTACAACTTAATCTAACCCTTTGTCTTTTTTTATTGTCTTCTTTACTATTCTTCATCACTCATTAGTCATTAGTGAGTCTTCTTCTTTGGCCAAAAATATCCGAGTCTTTTTCCCTTTTCAGTCTTCTTCTTCTTCCCTTCTTCTTCGGTCTGGCCCAATAGAATGTTGTTATTTTGTATTTTTGTTCAATGTTGTTGGAGATTCTTATATGTGTAATTGTGTATGATTGGATTTAAGATGTTTGTATGTTTAATTATTGGTCTAAAGAAATGGGAAAAAAACTAAAACAAAAAAATTGAAATAGGTCTGATCGCTGGACCGATCCAGTAAATCCCACTGGACCGTGCAGTCTAGCCCGAGCTCTGGCCGGTGCTGACCGGATCAGACCTCGGGCTGGCTTGTCCAGTCCGAGGTCTCTCCTGGACCAGACCTCGGGTTGACCCCCAACCCGGTCCAGTCTGGTCCATGGACATCCCTAGGTTGTTGAATGGGAAAATGGCTTACAATACTTTAGAAACACCAAAAAAACAAAGGAAGATGTAGGACAAGAGACTTGAATATAAATAACAGTGCGACTCAATCTAAAATACATTCATAGCATCCTTAGGTAGAGGGATCAATTTTTGTGATCAATGTAACTCAATGGAAAAACTGTTTTCTTCAACCTAACATTTTTGGTAAAAGATTTTGTTAGAACCATGCAATATAAGCTATTTATTTATTTATTTTGGTAAAGAATTTTTAGGAAACGGGTTTGGCTTATCTACGATCCAAGGACAGGGCGAAGTCTTTCTTCCTTCTACGTAATACCGATGTTGGGCAATGGGAGCCATCTATTACCCTCAGGTGTTTACCTAGACACCCAGGAGCTGGGATGCCTCTCCTAGCACTTTGACCAACTCCAGGATCGAACCCCCTCCCTTTAGTGAGAGTCTCCAACCTCTTTACCAATTAAACTCAAAGACAAAGGGTAATATAAGCTATTTAGTATTTACTCCATGTGAGAAAGATGATACTCCTTAAAATGTAGCCAAAAAGTCATAGCAAGAACGGTGGCCTAAGAAAATTGTAATTCGCTGGTCAATTAGACTTGAAGTCATCTTCTGCATAAGAGGAGGCGCGTTTGCTGGTAGAAATGCTAACTTAGCAGCTGATCATTTGGTTAAGGAAGCACAGGGTCTCGTGGAGGGTCTTCATTTGTTCTCCAATGTTTATGCAATCGAAAAAGAACAAGGTTATTTGAATTAATTTCTATGTGTCATTATCCATCAATCACTACAGATTCTGATTCAGTTAGAGAGAATATAGAAAATCTAGCTAAGGGCAATTTAGTTTTTCTATTGAGTAAATACCCTTTTGGGTCCCTGAAAAAACAAGCGCTACCCATTTTGGTCACTGAGTAAAAAAAATGTCATTTTTGGTCCTTTTTAGGGACTAAAAAGGACTTTTTGGGAATTTGTGAGGGATTAAAATTCCCACAAAAAATAAATAAAAGGACTAAAGGGACCTTTTTTTTTTCCTTTTTAAGGACTAAAAATTACATTTTTTTTACTCGGGGACCAAAATGGGTAGCGCGTGTTTTTCAAATGACCAAAAAGGGTATTTACTCTTTTCAATTTTAATGTTTTAATTTATAGTCTTTCAAAATAATTACCATTTTTTTGGTCCTTCTTAATAAATACTCCATCCGGTCCTAATTATAGGACATATTTAACCGATTTTGGGGAGATTAAGGAAAGAAGTTAAATTAGTTAATTTTACTCATTTTCCTAAAATGTCCTTATATAAATTTAAAACGACCTAAGTAAAAGTAAATCAATAGCTACTACCACATATCTTTCTAACCTAATTTTTTTTTTTCACATGCTATCTAATTGAAATAATGATATTACTATATATACATATATATGTGTATACATATAGACACACACACACACACACACATACATACATATATATATATATATATATATATATATATATATATATATATATGTATGTGTGTGTACATATATCGACAGACACATATAGGCACACACACCCCCCACACATATAAACACACATACACACACAAAGATATACATGTATATATGTGTGTGTGTTTATATTTGTACACACACATATTAACAGACACACAAATATACATATATGTACACACACATAGAGTACACACACCCACCCACCCACCACCCCCCCCCCCCACACACACATACATACACATACACACATATTAAATATATATGTGTAGACACACATACATATACATACATAGATATTTGTAGACACACACATATGTGTGTGTGTCTATAGATATTTGTGTGTGGACACACACATATATACATACATAGACACACACACACATTTAAAAATTTCGTTGACTGGAAGAATATACGCATTTACATACATATACTCACAAAAAATCAAACACACTTAAGAGAATAAAATAGGGGTATTTTAGGGAAAAAATTGACAATTATTAGAATGTTGTCCTATAATTAGGACCAAAACCAACTCCCAAATATTGGCTTATAATTAGGACCGGAGGGAATATTATTTTTCTTAGGTCTTTTATTATAATGTTCCCATAAATAAAGTAAATATGAACATTACCAACCTTTTAATTAATACAATACTTATAATTAATGAGGATAAAATATTAAAATGAGAGAAAAAACTCATTAAATATTCATATAATTCTTCTCAAACTTTTATAAAAAATATCAAGGTAATTTAAATTTTAAGCTCTTATAAAAAATTCAGGTAATATTGAACAAACCCAAAAAAAAATTAAGGTAGAGACGCGCTTAGTGCAAATGGAGGGGAGAAGCTGCTGGATTCATTTTCTATGAAAAATTTAGATTTATATTCTTTCTTGTGCTGACAAAAAAAGAAAATTTCTTTCTTGTGATTTGTTACATTCACGTGGCAAAAGTTTCTATATTTTATTTAAAAAAAGAATAAAGAATAATAAGAATTCCCTATCTGGTTAACGGTAACTGTTGTGGGGTCCCTCCATAACAAGGAATATTATGGTTAAGACGAAAATAGGGAGGAGGAGCCAAAATTGAACGTTTAAGCTTGTTGTTCTTTCATATTTTTTGCAAAATATCAAACTCTGCAACATTTTGTTCGATCCTACCCTCCGTTCTTATCAAGCGGAGGAATTCTTCGGTATCTCCATGACTTCTTCTTCATCATCAACCTCCGCCGCTGCAAATGTTGGACCCTCCGCTTCCTCTACCAACAATGGCAAAAAACCTAAATGTGAGTTATTCCTCGCTCCATTTATATCTTTCTCTTCAATGTTTCGATGATCATTGTTGCTTTCATTTACCCATGTCTTTGCTAGACAAAAATTGCTTAGATTTTTAACCAAATTTCAGACAAACTGAGTGTTTCATGTAATCGTTTAAATCTTCAATGTCATTGTTGTTTGTTGTAGATTCTAAATTTTCACAGCAAGAACTTCCCGCGTGGCAACCGATTGTAACACCGTCATGGGTATGGCTTGCAAATTAACTTCTGTAATGTCACTACTATATCATAGTGTGCAACTGTTTCAGACTTCTCATGCTATAATAATTGATTAACTAATGATTTAATGTCATTTTACAGGTCATTACACAATTTACAGTTATCGCAGTCATCTTCATCCCTCTTGGTCTTGCCTCATTATTTGCATCAGAGAATGTAATATTTTGTGATTATGATTATAACCCTGCCAAATATTTTCTGAATAAAGCAGAAAGAGAACAACAACTGATATATAAATGAGGGACATCTTTAGGTTTTGATATTGATGCTCAAGAAACCGAATCAGAGTTACTAGTGGCTTCAGTGATTCTGGCCAAAACCCTTTGCCCCTTCCTCAACTCAAAATATACTCTATACAGCAACAATACAGAAAATAGAGACTAAACATTGAACAGAAGATAAACAGAACACAAAGAACCTTCTCTGTTTTTCGAGAGGCCAGAGACTCTCCCTTGCCAAACTCGAGCTCAAAGTTAGTCCTAAAAGACTCTCTGCAAACCACAAGGACAATATAACCCAAAAAGTAACTTTTACATCTCCCAAACATAGCCCCACGTCCCTAGACCGAACTAAGAGCAGACTAGCTCATCATTTTTAATCTGGAGCCTTAGAATAACTCCTTGGACCAGCAGATTCGTTCCCTTATTCTATCCCTTGTGTCTTCTTCAGTTTCCACCCATGTTTTATAGACACCAGAAGTCTTATCAGATTATATTGTACACCTATTGTCAAATGGAATTTGTGTGTTGAAACTGACAAATCATTTATCAAGAATTCCTGATCCAGGTGGTGGAAATAAGCTACAGATATGATCAAGAATGCATCCCTCATCAACATCGTGATGATGCAGTAGCTTTTGTTCAAAGCACTACAACGAAGAAGACTTGCCTCAGGAAATGGATTGTCAGTACCTTTCCTGTATCACTTCTAACATAGTTGTTTTCTTTTCTTTGTTCATTTACAGAACCTAAGTTGAAAACTGCTACTCAAGATTCTGGTTTCTGATGAACTAATTTTATTAAATGTCTTACAGGTTACAAAAAAAATGAAAGCCCCAATATATGTTTATTACCAGATTGATAATTTCTATCAGAATCATCGAAGGTGAGCATAGTTCACTAGTATAATCTTGTTTTGGCTTCTTTTAGAGCTCATGTGCATTTGAGATCACCTTGTTTCTTAATTTATCTTTCTAACTAGACCCTTGATTTAAAGCATCAACCTTGATAGATGAAAAATGCAACTTCCATTATTGAGTATGGCAGAAGTGAGGTGTCACGTTTTAGGTCACATAAATACAACACGCGCATGCTCACTTTGGTGATTAGTTCTACTATGATATCAGAGTTGATCAAACTTCTATTTTCTAAAAGTTGAAAAATAAGTGGTATTTACAGAAAAAGTATTCAGCTATTCGTTGGCAAACTCTAGTACAATTAATGAAATAGGGGACTCTGAATAACGAAATGCTTTTCCATCTGCATGATATTCACAGATATGTCAAAAGTAAAGATGACAAACAACTAAGTAGTAAGGCAGATGAGAAGGGATCATCCTCTTGTGAACCCGAACTAACTCATGATGGAAAACCAATTGTTCCCTGTGGCCTCATTGCATGGAGTTTGTTCAATGACACCTACAGCCTTTCAGCAAACAACAAGACTTTACTGATTGACAAAAAGAATATAGCATGGAAGTGTGACAAGTCTGCAAAATTTGGTTCTGATGTGTATCCGAAAAACTTCCAGCAGGGAGACTTGATTGGTGGAGCAAAACTCAATGAGAGCATACCTGTAAGTATATCTATCTTAATTGCAGTGCATAGTTATTGTGATCTTCATTATTCTCTTGAGTTCTGTAAGAAAACATTATTGCTTGTTTTTTAATTTGTTAATAGTGATTTTCTTGGCATGCATCAGCTGAGTGAACAAGAGGATCTCATTGTTTGGATGCGAACTGCACCTTTGTCTTCTTTCAGAAAACTATATGGGAAGATTGAGACCGACCTTGAAGTTAATGATGAGTTAGACATGGTTATCGAGAACAGTTATAATACATACAGTTTTGGAGGAAAAAAGAATCTGGTTCTTTCAACAACAACTTGGATTGGTGGGAGAAATGATTTCGTGGGAATGGCATGTCTTGCCATTGGTGGACTGTCCTCGTTGTTTGACTTGGTGTTCATAGTTTTGCATGTGATGAAGCCAAGGTATGGAAATACCATGCTCATCTTTCATCTATTGTTTCTGTTTTTTTTAACTGGTAAAAAAAGTTAGCAGAGAAGTCATGATTTTGTGCACATTGTAGAATGGACTGTACTGTAAACAAATCTGAAGTGTTAACTTTTCTTTTCTCATTCGATTTGAAGTTTTCTACATGCTGTCGTCCTTATAGTTAAAGTATTGGTTAGTCGGATAAGAAAAGAAATTGTGATTCTTAAATGTCACAGGTTTTTCTCTGTTAATTCTTGCAAGTTGACACTGCATTTGGCTTTTGCATTATATGCAGGCCTCTTGGGGATCCATGCTACTTGTCCTGGAACAGATGTCCAAAAAAGAATGAGCAAGATAATTTGAATATTTTCATCGATGGAGGAGACTTCAAAAAGTTCTATATTCATGCAAGTTCTTGATTCACTGAAGGTCTGTTATTATTGATGAAGTACACGCTCTATAATTCTCTTCATTGACATATTTTAAAATATTTGTGGAACATATCGAGTTGGACTGCTTATTTTTGGAAGCAACCAGGAGCCTGAATGGTTTGGAGGATGCCTTGATGCTGATGCTGTGTATAGATAAAAATATAGTTAATTATGTAAATTGTCATTAACACTCTTCCAACTTGGGTGGGAAGGATTTGAAATTCACACAGTTCAATGCTCAATTGAGCCAAATGTAAATTATCTGTGTTAAATAAAGAAAGAAAAGAAGTAAAGGTAAGTTATTCTATGTAAGAAGAGAGTACAAGTATCTTAATCAAAGAAAGTGTGTCAAAGTAAAGTACAAGTACATATTGGGGTACTTTAGCCTCCAAGCTACTTATTTGGGAGCAACCTAGGGAATTGAACCTTCTCAGATTAAACCCTTTAATTAGAAACCAAAACAAATAATTAATTTAGGGGGTTAATCAACTGTGATGTGGTTAGCCCACATGGTGCAAAGGGCCAAAGAAATTGTAAGGAAAATCCCTACCTTCTTCAACACCACACCAAACCCTTTTCCACTTTTGATACCAACAAACCAAACCCCTTCTTTCTCATTCCATGAGGAATATTTCTTCTTCATGCTTATTGCACCAGAGCAATATTTGTCTTTGACATCTTCATTTTCCTGATCTAGTTTCAGGATTTGTGCATGCTCCCCCCAATATGAAGCACAATGCATCAACAGAAATGCAAATATGAACATAATAGCACTAGTAGCTGTCTTTGAAGGCTTCATTATTAGCCTTCCCATCACATAGTCTTTCAGTTCTGTGAAGTAAGACCCTTGCTTCCCCATTCTCTTTGTATCTGTCTGTGCTGTTTCTGCATTTTCTACTGAGATATTAGTGTTATTTGCCATTACTGGGTTGAGATGAACCTTGAGGGTTTGTGAAGGGACTATCTGATGAAAAAATGTGTCGGCCGCTGGGCGAGTTGCGACAAACATTCCTTGGCTGACTTTTACTTCCTCCACAACCTCAAAGCAGCTTGGAGAACTTGAATATTCATCCATGGGGGTACCTTCATCTATGAAGTTCTCATTTGGTTCATCATAACTGATGAATCCCAATGAGAAGTCACCCATGTTGTTGCTTTGGTGTTGCACAGATTCTGCTGCAAAATAAAAATCCAACTAAATTATTCTTGGGAAAAATAGAGAAGGATTAACGCATAACGTTTAATTACATGGGGAAAAATTACAAGATTTTCGACGTTTTGACAAGTGATGATTATTATTTTATTGGAGAAAAAGCTAAGAATCAAATTCTGAGTGGCAAAACATGTTATCATCCAATGTTTCAATCATATAATGTAATTGCAAACACTTAAAATGTTCAATCACTAAAGGCAAAGCATATGATTTTTAATACCTTGCAATTCATTGTCTTCCTTGTTTATTTGGAAATTTGTAATATCCTCAATAGGAACAATCTTTTGATCTTCCATAAAGCTCTGTGAAATTATACAAATAATCACATAAATTCAATATTCATGAGGACACTATATATATAACAAGTATTTATCAAAAGAACTAATGATATATGTAATCCAGTTTGGTTTTTCTGAAGTCCAAGGTGCACAATGAAGAATAAGGTGCAAATGAAAATAGCTAAAAAAAAGAAGAAGAAAAAGACAGCCCAGTACATAAGGCTCCTACTATGGAAGTCTAAGGGGGATAAATATATATAGCTTTACCCCTAAAGGCAAAGAGACTGTTTGAAATATTTGAACCTGTAATGTAATATGACAACAACTTTGCCATTGCATTGAGGCTCATCCTCTAATGAGTAATAGCTATTAGCTAATTGATAAGAAAGTTAGTATATTCTTATGTATGTGTAGATATATAGATACTATGTTACTGTGAGTGATAAGGAAAACTAACATGCCTTGTCCATATTTTTGCTTGACATTCCAACCCATCTCAAGTTCTCCACCATCCTCTCTGCCTTGAACTCATCATCCAGATCTGAAATCTCTATTGACCTGACTGTGTTCTGATCTTCCCATGTAGTAGTAGTAGTAGTCTCATTATTAATGCCTCTCATCATGGAACTCAAGTCACTCATCAGCTGGTGGTTGTAGTTATAGTTCTGATCACCACTTCCTCTTCCCACCATGAAAGTGAAGTCATCATTTTCTTCTTCATGAGAAGCATAGTATTCATTGCTGTTGCCGCCGGCACCGCCCAATGTGGTGGGTGAATAGTTTATGGGGTGATTAATGAGTTCCTGAGAAGCATGAGCTACTGATAGAATCTCCTGCAAAATATCGGTTTCAGTAGTACTACTTCCAATAATGGCACCAGAATGATGATGATGAGGTTGTTGTGGCATCTTCAGTTCAGGAATTCCAACCTGAGGGAAGTCCTCCACCTCCAATGGAGGCATACTGAACCTATGCTGCATCCTTGCACATTCTAAAGCTATGTCTACCTACAAAACACATTATATATACACATGAGCTGTGAATGGAAATCATTGTAAACACCCACACAAGTATGAGTTTAACGTGGTTTCTAAAATCTTAATCTATACTAACAGATCACACTTGAGATCGAGCTTAAGTTATCTTTGGTATCTCAAATCATATACTACGTACCTCCGGTTTAGGACTGGAGGAGTACATTAGTATATTAATTTAAAAAATACTTACATGTATTATAATCATTAGTTTGGCAATTTGTAACATCTTATAAGATCTCAGTGCCCTGCTTTCGATATTGTCCATTTTGAGGCTTTGTGACCTCTCATGGTTTTAAAATGCATCAAGAGGGAAGGTACTTGCATTTTTCGTTACCCTCCCCATCCAATGTGGGGCTTTACACTCCACCCTTACGGGCCTAGCATCCTTGCTAATATCCCATATGGGTAAAGTGTGAAGTTCTATATCGGCTGAGGAGAGAAAGGTATCTCATAAGGGTTTGGATACCTCATTCTCGACGCTTTTTTAAACCGTGAGGGGATGAGCTTCAAAACAGACAATATCAAGAGTGGGGCATGAAATGTTACCCAATTTAATGCAGTATTAATTAGTAACAATAACAAAACATTATGTCTTATGACATTTAACTAAGTTATAATGCAAATATAAATTAGAGATAATCATGTTTTCTTGATGGCATGCATGAGAGGCTTATAATTAAAATGAAAGGTCGTAATTTCTGTGAGAATTTAAATTTTTATCAAGAAAATATTAACTAAAAATTCAGATATGTGAGAGATACCAATTTTGAAGAGCATATACAGTGTTTCTAATAACAAGAAACATCATATGCTTCCAACCGTTTTGGATATCTAATACAGTACATATACTACAATCGAATTAATTATTGTGAGCATCCTAAATTAAACATGCATAAGATTAAAAATGACACTAACAGTAATAATTAAATATTCTTAAAAAAATCTTTTATCCATGACTAGTTTGAAGTTTCTCTGAATCTCTGTAGATTCCAAACCATCTAGATGCAGATAAATGGAGTTATGGGCCCCATCTGATAATTAGGGCTCTAGGGCTCATTTAAACTGCTAATTCTTTTCTCTCTCCTTCTAGTTTTGCAGGTGACTTGGAGAGAGTCCATGCCCAGTTTTATATATATAGGGTAAAGGAGCAAAAATACACATATGCTTTACCTCCGGGAGCGCCCAGCACCATATGCTTTTTTTGGGAGCAAAAATATACACATGGTTACCATTTTGAAGCAAAAGTCATATCTCACTGTTATGTTACTGTTCATTCCACCGTTATGTTACTGTTCACTTCAGCTCTTTCTCTCTTATCACGGTGAACAGTAATATAATAGTGGGATATAACTTTTACTCCAAAATGATAACCACGTGTATTTTTGCTCCCAAAAAAAGCATATAGTGCTGGGCGCTCCCGGGGTAAAGCATATGTGTATTTTTGCTCCTTTACCCATATATGTGTGTGTATGCATATGTCTATAGAGAGTTTAGGCTTCACTAATTGAAGTCTTATCGTAGGGCTTTGATCTCACTTGTAATATGAAGCCCTTAGTGCTTGCCCCTCAAATTCAAAAAGAAAAAGAGAATCCGGCTTTATGTATATGTATAGAGGCTAAATGTACCTTATATGTAAGTATATGTATATGTAGAATGGAGAATGATGATTTACCTTGGAGGGAGGATAGGATATGGGTGCATAGTTGGGAAATGACGAAGTTGTCGGAAGGCTTAACAAAGAAGGATCATCAGACAAGAAGTGAGACCAACTTGGATTATTATTATTATTGACACTGTTGAAGGTTGTCCCATTATTTGGGTGGTGCATGTAGGCTGAATCATGAAGAGGCATCATCAAGTAATTATTTGAGCTGTCCAAGTCTTCGCCTCCTCTTCCCTCACCGTAATTAAGCTCATTATTAATGGTGGATGACGTTTGATCACTGCCCATCTGCTGCGGCTGCTGATAACGATACTGATGATGATAATTCCCATTATTATGACTGCTCCTTGCGTACTCCTCTTCTATCTTTGGACTTATCACCGTGCTCTTCTTGAACACTCGACACAGAGAATATGCCTCCTGAAATTCATCAGACCGGGTTAATTTTTTTGGAGAGATTAAGGAAGTTAAATAAATTGGAGAAAAAACGACACTGGGAAGAGAAAAGGGGAAGATAGAAGGCAAATATTTAATATGTACAAAGAGGTGGTGTTATTATTATTATTATTACCTGCATGGCAGAAGAAGCAGGTTGACATTCTCGTTCGTGAAGACGATACTCGTGCATGACCCAACCAGTACGAGAGCCATGAGGGGCTCTTCCTCGATAGTAAACTAGGGTTTTCTTCATGCCCACTGCTCTACTCTGTGAATTCACTTTCCTATCTTTTCCCGTCGCCTTCCAATACCCACATCTCGTAGCTCTGTTTGTTCTTGATCCGTTCGGATATTTCCTGTCTCTTGGACTGAAGAAATACCACTCCAAGTCTTTCCCTGGTAACAGCGATTTCCCTGCAAATATATTATTTGGTGATGAGAAAGTTTTTGCATGCCAGTTTTGAATATCTTGGAGACCATGAAATTATATGTTCCCTTTTATTTTCTTTGCTTTTTGACTCGCCAATTCTTTCTTCTCTTGTCTTATTATTACTGGCTAAAGCTGAAGGGACCCACCCCTTTGAAGCTTAAGTACAAAACCACACCACATATTTTATATATATATACACGTGAAAGCAAAATATATACTTGACCAATAAAGCAAGTATGTGTTGATCCTCCAACAAAAGCCAAGGGAAAAGAGAAGCGAGTATTTGTGCTTTCCCTTTTTCAAGCCAATTAATTTTCTTGATAACCATTTGCTGATGACTCTACCATGAACCAAATGATTTTTCAGTACCATATATATGTATATATATTACAAAATGGAAACGTCGTTGAAAAAAGCATGGTAAAAGCCTCTATAATATCTTCCAGAAAACAACGTATATGTATATATATAACACAAACACAAAATTATGTTCGTACCTGGCAAGTCCCATGGTTCACACTTGTAGAGATCAACTTCAGGGATGATCTCTAATTCAATCTTGAGGCCATTAATCTTTCTTTTCAGATAGTAAGCCACAAGCTCTTCATCTGTTGGGTGGAATCTGAATCCTGGTGGAAACGAAACTGGTGCCATCTCTATTTATATATATATATCGCCTACCTGCGGACCTTCTTCTTTATAATGTTTCTCAGTTATCTGTTGACCTAAACACAGATTCAAAGCTTCGATCAATCCCAAGTAATTACCAATATATCATAATTATTATGCAGCAACCATAAATTAAATTATAATTCATGCATTCATATATATATATATATAGAAGGCATATATAGTTGGAGAGAGAGATGGATATATAAGACCTTAGAGGAAGAAGATCCAAAGGCGGCAGAGAGAGGAGAGAGCTTGAGAATGATGAGAATGGCAAAAGAGAAGAGAGGGGATAAGTTCTGAGGGTTCTTGGGGTTTTGATAAACACGACAGGTAGAGAGAGAGAGAGAGAGAGGAAATAAACAAAACAAAAGCAAAGAGAAGGTTTGTGTCAGCCCCACTTGGCTTTTTGTTACTTTTCATTTGTTTTTTCTTTTGATCAAGATGATGATGAAAGATTCCTCTTTTCTTTGTAATCAAGCATCCATTGCTTATTCGTTATCACTAATTAATGTCACCCCCTCCCCTCTCTCTCTTCTCTTCTGCACTCAGTTATCCTATGCTTCGTACTAGCTCCTTCCAAAATTCCCACCTCCTCCACGTGGCATCCCCTGAGTGGTTGCATCTCATGCACGTTAGTATTGTATTCATTCATATATATGTACACAACAAGAATATGGGATCTACGTTTACTTGAGGAAACTCATCAAGAAGACAACCAGCTTTGGCGGCTGTTTCTAACCGGAAACAACGACCCCCTTTCACATTTCTCTCTGTCTATTATAGATGTTATATATATACCAAAAAATCTGGTTCTATTTATAAGTCCATTTTAATTAAATTATACATACCAAATAGAGGTAGTTAACTGATTATGAAGTAAATTTTTAACTTTGTCTTCATTTATGAAGGGGTATTTTTCAACTCTTTCTTCTCTTTTTATTTTCATTGATACAATTGATATAGACAAAATTGTCATAATCTCATTTACTATCTTAAAACTGAACTTATAAGTATAAACAAATTTTTTGGTTAAAAGGGATTTATAAATAGGATCAGAATGGTATGTATATATGTGTGTGTTTATGTATCATGTTCTCTGGATACTTTATCTTATTATCTATATATGGCCTATGATTTTCGTTCGCTTTTGTTACATTGTTTCTTTTCACGTGGATGCCGAATGGTTCAGAATTTGTATGCTCCTACGACAACATATCTTCAAATTTTTACGCACTTTTTGCAGAGATCGAAATTCTTAACGTGTCCGTGTTTTCCTGTTCTTTTTGGAATATATTATTAAGAACTGTTGATTCTCATACATTACCTTCCATTTTTGATGCATGCAACACTACTATATATAGTTTCTATTCCTCATATTGTGACCATCGACTACATTAATTAGCTTGAAATTAAATCACCGACGTCAATTTTTTCATGTCGTCATCAGTTTTGGGTGCTTGTGTTGTGTATGTATACATGCAGATGCATATATATATGATGGTATTAATTTTTCAGGCCATTGAAAATTAAGTATGATATATATAATAGTAATAACATATTAAATCATGTCTTATACCGGAGGTAATAATATATGGGTGGATTAATTGTATGTGTGAGAGCGAGGAACTCGCATCTTTTGTAATCAGGTTACAATTAATTAACGAAAAATTAAGTTTATTAGGTTTCATCATTGGCTTCTTGTAGAGAAAAATGGAATAAGGATTTTTTTTTTTTGATATATAAAATTAAGGAATTTAATATCTTAAGGTTTAGAAGAATTTGTACTTGGATTAGTCCCCTAGTCTGATGGACCAAGTCCAATCCAACCCGACCTCTCGTTCCCATTGGACTAGACCGGAGGGTTGTTGAACTCAGTTTGTCCATGAAAATAGACTAACCCTTCGTCTTTAGACTCAATTGGTAAAGGGGTTGGACACTCTCACCAAAGGGAGAGGATTCGATTCTAGAGTTAGTCAAAGCGTTGGGGGAAACATCATAGGTGATGTGAACTTGAGGAAACGCAGGCTGAGGTGGAGGCATGTGTACTCTCAGTCCTGTATGCCCTGGGGAGTAAAGTCATAACACCCTGCTCTTTGACTATGGGTGAACCCAACCCCTCTCCTACAATTTTTATATACAAAAAATGAAAATAGACTAGACATTGGCGGGTCGGGCTCTAGTTTGGTCCACTTTGTCCGGGTGCAACCCTGCAAATTCTTCTAATGTATCAAGAAATGAATGAAAAAAATTAATTAATATTGTATTTTTTATTTTATTTTATTTGACTAAGGGTTTTCCCTTTCCAAGCTTAGAGCGCAAAGGGTTTTTGTTTCTTTCTATAAGTGCACTTTCCGGAATTTGAATTTGCGTTCTCTTCCTTAAAGAGTGAGATCGTTTACTATCTCAACCAACATATTCTTACAAATTAATCCTAGAAACTAGTTATTAGGTTTATAAGGCACATCCATCCATAATTCATAATCGTAATTATTTAAAACATGAAACTTCTGGATGGAGTATAAGGCAATGGATGATAGGGCCGGAAATGTACAGCTAAGACCAAGGCGGGACCCATGTGGGACCTGCTTTTGCCACGTGAACCAAATAAAGAATCCACATAGCGTGCATGGGAGAATCGCTTGTACGTTAGAAATCTGATTATTTTGCCTTGACCTCCTGTGTGGAGATATCCTATATAATATAATTAATTTGCTCCTTCTTTATATATATATATAAATAATATCACATCAAGCTTTCCCTTTCATGAATCCAATTTTTGGTTCTTTTCTCCTTTATGAATCTATTCCTTCTCTACTTTTTCAGTTTTTCTTCCTCCGTCATCTTCTCTTTAATTTCATATATACAAGGAAAGTAGTTGATTTGTTAGACTACACCCACTTTATTAGAAAAAGACTCTTGGAGATAGATATCATAGCCGTAAAACCTCAAATCCGGAATAGTAAGTTATTTGGATTTTTTTTCTTTTGATAAGATAATTTTAGAAAAAAGGTCGGGTTCATCCACAATCCAAGGGTAAGGCGTTTTGGTTCCACTCCACAGGATATACTGGGTTAGAAAATACACATGCCTCCCTTCCCAACATTTTCACTGCTTCATATCACCTAAGATGTCTCCCCTAGTGTCTTGACCAATTCTAAGATCGAACCCCTTCTTTTTTGTGAAAGTGTCCGACCCCTAAAATATAAAGACGAGGACCAATTCTAAGTTATTTGGATATCTGATAGTAGAATCGGGTAAAAGCATCGAATATCATGTGGCCCAATAAATTTAAAGAGGGTGACCCTGCGTCGCTCCACATGGACCATAAGCTTGGAAGACAAAAATGGACAAAAAGAAACAAAGTTTGAGGAGTTTTATAGTCAGAATGAGGAAGAAGAATAAAGCTGTATCTTAACTCAAGTTTCTCTGCCCAAAAGCCTCTTTTTTTTTTCAATCACAACGCAAATTATCGGCCTTTTTGGTTCACTAGTGGGCTCATAAATACGTTAACATCCAATGTGGCCCACGAGTTTTTTCTTTTCTTTTTTTGGGTCCTTATGATGAACGTAAATAATTTTCCTTAAAGGGCCCAGACCATGTTAAAAAAATAAAAATGTCTACCTTTAATAATTTTCCTTTGCTGCCCTTCCTCTCCTCCAGAACCCTTCTCTCTCTCCCTTCCTCCGTCTTCCTATTCGAAGCAACATCGCCATCAGAATCAAAAGCCGCATCCTTCCATCTTTGGCGGCCAGATATGCACTGTGCATTATTAGTGAGATGTTCACTTCAATTCACAAAGTGAATGGGATGAGATTGTAACTTACAGCATTGTCATCATATAATTGGGGGGATGATTATGAACTGTTTGGATAGAAAAATTATAATAAGTCGTTGATCATGATTGATATGAGAGTATTTTTCTCATTCATTTTTTAACCACTAATAACGACCAATACTTTTAAAAACCAGACTGGACTTTGAATAGGGAAATATTAAGGACTTATTTGGTATGAGGGATTCGGAAAGGAGGGAAAAATTTTATGAGTTGGTTTTAAACAACTTTGAGAAGTGGGGTTACAAAATTTTAATAAAAAGAAAATGTAAGATAAAAGAGCAAGTAAAATCAATTAAAAACTTTTAATCCCACTTCTCACATTTTTAAAATCCAACTCAAAAAAAATTCCCTTCGCCCTCCCCTCCCCTCCCCTAATACCAAACAAGCCCTTATGGGTCAGGATTTTGAAGGTTCAAAGTCACTTGTAGAAGCATAGGGAAGTAAATAAATGGAGGTCAATAGACATGTAGTTGCAAAGGTGGGGAATGTGAACATGTAACTTGTTTGGTGGAAAGAAAATGAGGGAGGAGAGGGAAAATTGAGATAGAATTGTGTTTTCCCTATATTTGGATTGAGGAAGAAAAGTAGAAGGAAGGAAAAGATGCGGAGAAAATGGGACATGAGACTCACATCATTTTCTCTTCAACTTGTCTCTCCACATATGAAATCAATATCTCAAGATATTATATTCCATTTTAACCCTTTCCCTTTTTATTAATAATGTTAGATACTCTATAATTTATTTATTTCCTATTATTATACTTATTTTTTAAAAAAAATCACTTGTTTTACCTTGAAAAATAATTTTTTTTTTTAAAAATATTTGGTTTTAAAATATAATAACATCAAAATATATCGTACCAAATAATTTGATTTTAAATTATATGATGATGCTAGTGTTAATATGATGCATTGTGATAGGATAACCAAGTAGGAGCTGGGGAGGGAAATATGATATATTTTTTTAGATAGACGGGTATTTTTGTCATTCTTTTACTATCTCATTTTCTTTTCTCTATATTGAAACTTGGACAAAAAGAAACAAAGTGACTTAGAGAAATATCTTTTGTCGATACATCAACAACTCCGAATTGGATCAGTTTCTCCTGAACAAATAAGTGCTTGGGCCAATAAAATACTACCTAATGAAGAGATAGTTGGGGAAGTCTGAAACCGAGCGGATTTATTTTTTGTCCCATAATCCTCCACTATTATACATAAAATGACATCACACTTCGTATTTGTGTACTTTTTTCTAGGGTTTCCTCATCTGGGATCCCTGGGGAAGAGGATCAAGTTGGCCCTTGTGAACAGCTTTATTCGCTTTGCATCGAATTAAACCACATGCTCCACCGCTTGTGTGGGCCCCGTCAATTCCTTTGAGTTTCATTCTTGTGTCATGTCCATCCAAACAGTGGGGGTGAAACATTTTCTCCCTAATTTTTTCTTCTCCCATTTTCTTTCCTCTCAAATTTTCTTCACATCCAAACGGAGCAGTACTGCTACAATACACAACTTGAAGAATGTCAAAATTTAGAGAATCAATTTTCATTTGTCTTTTTGGGATGATCATTTCCATATTTCTTCATCTGGATGTAGAAGGCAAGTTCCCAAACAACTTCTCTCTTCCTTTTCTCTATATTTCTCTTCCTAACTGACAAATGCAAAAATGAAAACTCTCAACATGACTTTAATCACTTTTGGATTACCTTAACCAGCACAAGCAGCATGCATGCACAGCCCTAAAATAAATTATCCTATGATGCAAAAGACGAGAGTAAATTTGGAGTCATCAAGAAAGTGATGATAAGTGAATTCCTGTAAATAAATTGCCTGTGGGTGTCTCAGTCTTGCCATTTCATACTAAAATTAACTGAAAGGAACAAGCTTTTAAACTGTAGATTGGAGAAAGACCATGTTCTTGCTTGGTGACTGTACATAGAATGGGATAATGCCCAAGAATATATACTCATATGAACAAAGCATATTTGGATACAAGAAGACTTCTTTGTGTCCTTCTTGCAGTAAACCTCTCAGCTAAGACTTCAAGCTGCCGAGATAAGTTACTGCTGGAGATGGAAAGAAACCAAGTAAAACTTTATTAGCCCTTCTCCCAGTTTTGGCTTGTCTTTATATATCCTTCAATCCCATACTTCTGATACACTGTCACTTGATTCTTCTCCCACCATCGCTCCGCTTCCTTCTCAGAAAATTGTTTCCGGCTGCATTGCACAGATGCCATCAATGGAGTTTCAGATCACCATGTAGGTAGGGAGACAGAAAAATTATTAAATAGATTATATATAGACATGGCTAATTGAAGAACTTTTGCTGCATATTAACACCAAATAAGTAAACCTCCAATGCCCCAACTGATCAATGAGGAAACATAGAAGAAAGACACGAAAACCATGCAGAATCTTAATCAAATGAATATATCATACCACAGATATAATGACTAGAAATTTCCAGAGTTCAAAACTACAAGCCGCAAGAGAAGTGGACATTGATGACATTTTTGAGGTTCTTAGATAAACCCAAATAGGTAGATCAAAACAACAGTGAAGAGACATGCAAGCATGTCAGAGGAAATAATCTTTTTCTAGCATTTAAACTTTGGCCAACCACAACTTTACATGCTGTTGCTAAAGTTTAGGGGCAGTGTGTATCGGTTTATGCCATTAAAAGCTTCAATGAGATCCCTGTTGGATTGAAATGATAAATCAGAAAAGAATTACCTGAATCTAACTCTCTTAAGGCCCTTCTGCCCACATGGCAAGGAAGTTAAAGTGATGTAGACACCAGGCTCATACTGTTCTACCCATTCAACCTTCAAGCCTTCAGAGCTATCTTCATGAGATTCTGCTTTACTTAACTGAGAATCTTCCATTGATCTATCACTTTTAAGGATTAAGCTTCTCGCAAGTTTCGATTTTAACGAGTCAGAGAACACTATAGGGGAATTTGATAGACTGTCCACATTGCCATACTTCGGAGATTTGACATCTGTACGAATGGGTGTTAAATTTGACAGACATTCCTGTATCCCAAGTTTTCCTTCTTGTCCAGCTACGGTTTTATCTGATACCGTTTGCAGCTGCAAAAACTATAATTATATAAATTACACAGAACAGGGACAGTAAGGTCTCACCATAAAAACAAAGTAACCAAAATTTACCATTTGCTGCAGAAAATCTTGATATCCTCACTTTAGTTCTATTATATATTATATCTTGCTTACCTAATGTAGTTAGTAAACACAAATGGCCATGTTGTGCTAAGGTCATTGTTTATGTACAAATAAAAGGTTTAAATGGAGGAACTTTTAATGAAAATGTTAACACATCCATTCAAGAAGGTTGGTTGATAATTTTATTTCTCTATGTTATTCTGAGAATCAATTTGAACTGAGTTCTAACAGGAAAAATGAAGACCTAGAGCCTGAAGTAATATGAATATATAGTTCAACTGTCATGTATTATTCCCCTTATCAGATATTATAAGCAGGAACTTATTAGAGTGAAAGTAACAAGACCTATACAAAACGAAGGCGAATATGCTCAGTCAAAGATAAGGAGGCCATAAAATGACAAACAAATAGCTTACCCTTAACACCAATGCTTTTATGACCTCTTTTGCTGCCTTGCTCTTTGCAGCCTCCTCCTTTGCCAAGAGCCAAGTCTCCTCAATCTCTTTACGACATTCTTGTAACTTACGGTTTCCTATCTCACATTGCTCTTCAAGGATTCTAGCCTAATTAAAGATATAAATTAGCGCCATTCAGAGATAAACTCAGCTTTTACATATGAAGATAGAAAATTGTAACAGATAAGTTAAAGCATAACAGGGAAGGAATTCTATGGACCACCAAATATACCAAAATAAACAATTTGGAGTCACTTACCTCAGCTCTCAGCCTCTGAACTTCTTCTATCAGTGTCTTATCAGACTTTGTGGTATCTTTCTCTCCATACAAATTGTTGGATAAAGTAGACTCTGAATTCACTGAAGTAAGAGAACCTAATTTTTTATTTCTAAATGATGAAACAGAACTTTCTGTACAATTTTCAAACAGGGCGGGGCATGAAACTTGCCCCCATTTCGGCACTCCACCATTTACAGAAGAAATATTTTCTAAATTAAGCTGGCTTTCTTGTTGGTTTTTCCACTCCTTTCTTCCACCCGGCATGCTTCGTTTGTAGCATGATTGACCGAGAGACAACAGTGGACCCTGTGCCACTGTTGCTTCTCCTCTATCTTCAGTAAAATCAGTAAACTTGTTCTGATTCTTCAGCAGCTTCTGAGAGTTGTAATTTCTGGACCTAGATGCCACAACTGAAGGCGTACTTCCAAGCTGTTTATTATTGAAGCATTGGTCACAAACCCGAAAAGCCTTGTTCTTATTTGGCGCTAGAGCTGCATTAGTAACCTTCTTACCACTACATGGATGACAAAATAAGAGACCGCAATTATAGCAATTATGCTTCTTCCTTGTAAATCCAAAAGGCAACTTACAACCACTGCAACCTGACTGGTCGCTAATGGAAATTGGTTTGTGTAAACAGATAGCAGCCGTGCTGCTCGGTCCACAAGCAATACTCTCAACCTGCCAGTCTCTTAGAGCTGAAACAAAAGATGGTGAGTATCGGTCTTCGGTGTCACCTAATCCTAGCTGTCCATTTGCACCCTTTCCCCATGTATAGACACTCCGGGAAGACGTCAAGACAGCAACATGATATGAGCCCGATGATATCTCTTTCACAAACTCTTGTTTAAGCAGCCCTTCAACAATTGTAACCGATTTATCCTTGGCACGCGGATTTCCTAACTGCCCATGCACTGCACTTCCCATTGTGAAGACTTTACCCATATTGGAAAGTGCTATAGTCAACATTCTTCCACAGGATACTTGAACAAAATCATAATCCAGAAGTTGTGAAACACAAGTTGGCAAGAGCTTCCTCGCATTATCAACGTGGCCAAGCATCCCTTTCTCTCCATCACCCCAAGTGAACAGCTTGCCGGTATTATACTTAAACCGGTCAACCATGACTTCAACAATCGCTGCCGTGTGCCATGATCCACAGGCAACAGACCTCACCCAAAGACCCTTAAGAGATTCAACTTCTTTTGGTTGAGAAATGCTCTCTGAATTCCCATGCCCAAGAGCTCCAAATGTACCATCCCCATATGTAAATAGTCGTCCACACGATGAGACAATTGCCGTATGCCACTCCCCACAAGTGACATGTGATATAATAATACCATCTAAAGGGCCAGAGAGTTTGTGTGGTATCCATTGAGTTTTGAATCTCCCTTCACCAGACTGATCTGCAACACAACAGCCATCATTCCCCCAAGCATATACTTCGCCAGAATTCGTCAAAGAACATGTGTGATACTCGCCGCATGCAACATCCTTTACGTGGACCCCATTAAGAGAATCAACAATTTTGGGTGAGGTTATATCTATATCAATTTTGAGCCCCAACCTTCCTCCTTTCCCCTCACCCCAGCTTAACACTTCACCTTGTTTTGTAACAAGTGAAGCATATTTTTCTCCTAATGCTATGTTTTCTACATCTAACATCATTGTGGATTCTAGTAACTTTGGCAATAGCACATGAGCTCCTTGTTGGTCAACAAGCTGATCATCCCCACTCACAGCAATCCCGACAATACCACCACCCCAAATCATGACATCTTTCAATACGTTGCTATTTGCTACACGTGGAGAGCTAGCGGGAACAAGATACCTATAGGCCAAATCCTTCTGATATTCTGTATCAACATATGTTGATTTGCTCTTGCTAAGAATATGTGGATCGATACAGGGAGAATTTGGAACTGAATTATCAACTGCCCTTTGAGCGTCGGAGGGGAAAGATTCTGATGAGTAAAAGCTATCACAAGTATATGATAAGCCATCAGAAAAGCACCTCTCTGAAAGTGACAAAGTAGGACTCGCACATACGCTGTGTACCTTCCAAAGGACAACAATTGGCTGTCAAATTTAAGGTGGAAAGTGGAAACTACATTTTCACGCCACATTTCTAAGACAATTTACTGCTTCTATTTTTTTTCTTCAAAAGATAGAGTAAGATGAAAGTAAGAAAATGAGATAAAAATACATGAAACCTACTTGTTCCATGGGATCTGGAATACATTACTGATACATTTACATGTTCGGTATAATAAGCATTCCTACTACTCAGACACAATAGAGATTTTCGAAAGACACAATTTCTCTAATCTATTCCACAAGAAAACCAAATGTATTTTATAGTCTAAGAATGATACAGCAGGGGGGAAAAAAAGAAAGACTGGTATACAATGAAAAACCTTTACTACCTCCAGTCCTTAATATAAGCCCTAGTTAACTTTTTTTAGAGAGATTAAAAAAGCTAAATAAGTTAGTTAACCATAGTATATGTCATGCATCATTTGATTATATATCAATTTATAAGTATAAGTCATACAAATTAGTTTGTTATAAAAAAATATAAATACTTTAAAGTAATTTATTTAGCTTACCTAATTTATCCAAAAAAGCCAACTAAGTCTTATATAAGGACCAAAGGTAGTATTATAAAATATAACTAACATGCAGCATTAATGCGTTTAACATGTAGTCTGAAACCACAATCAGTCATTTGAAGAGTAACCATGATAATATAAAGGAAAAGGTCAGTCTCATTTTTCATTTAATAGTTTGAATAAAACACAAAAAAAGAAAGAAAGAAAAGAACACATTCATTTAAAACACACACAAAAGAACATAATCAATGGAAATGATTTTAAAAACATCTAAGATATTACTTTCAAAGATGACCTTTTTCCAAATGATAGGAAAGGAAGCAAACTTTCAACTTTAGGGAAAAAGTAATGCAGCAGATTTATGAAACCTTTGTAAACTCAGCAGTATCCTCCAGAAGGCCAAGGTTTTTCCTTCTTCGTAAGATTCCAGCTGGACTACTGACACAGCTCTGTATACCTTTGCAGCTTCTTAAACTAATAAAAGGTTTTTGGTGTGGGGACTGAGAAATTACAGCTTTCAACCCCAAAAACCATGAAGTAGCCTGTGCTTTGTCCTTGCATATCTAGTTGACGTGATAAATTCAAAGAGGATTAAAACTATAATTAGATTTTTTTTTTTAAATGCATGAATGTGTATGTACAAAGCAAAAGCACATTTGTTATATACATATACATATACATATAACCACATTACCAGATCAAGTGAGTGTTCACCATTATCATAAATTAGAGAAAATGAATGGCACTCCTTCCCATTTTGATTCAGCTTTTGGGACTTTATCTGAAAGTGGAGAGCAAGTTATTAGACTAAAACAAGTTCTTTTTATTATTCTTTCAAGGATTTAGACTTGAGTGGACAGTGAAATGAGGGAGAAGGGATTAATGTTTGTTTCATACATTTCCCTGTCCTTGAATAATTTTTGTGACCGAACTCAACCGCAAGTGTTTTTCCTGCTGTCCGGAGTACCAAATCAAATTTTTCTCATCCTGAAATTAGGGGAAAAGACATTTTATAATAACCTAATCATAATAGACATGAGAAACACAGGACTAAATAGAATTGTATACAAGTGTACAACACATGTTTGCCAATTGACATAAGCCATCTTGCATATCACATTTTTGCCTATATATTTTTTAGGCTAAAGTATACTTTTAGTCCTTTAAGTTTACATGAGGTATACTTTTAGTCCCTTAACTTTATAGAGTATACTTTTAGTCCTATAATTCTAACACCGTTAATTTTGCTAACGGAAAATGCAAACTCAAATGATAACGATATAAATTCAAGTGATGACTATGTAATTAAATACTATTAAGCTTAAATTTAAAATATGAGTAAATTGAAGAATATATAAAATTTGTGTAATTAAATGTTATTATTCATCATTTGAGTTCGTTGTGTCAGCGTTTTCCGTTAGCAATATTAACGGTGTTAGAATTTTAGGACCAAAAATATACTTTATAAAGTTAAGGGACCAAAAGTATGCCTTATATAAAACTTAAAGGACTAAAAGTATACTTTAGCTATTTTTTATGACATCAATCAAGTAGATAATAAATTGCCCTCATTACTTTGCAAAGCCAAAGCTCAACACACAATGCAACATAAAAGTAAGAAAAGAAGAGAGTACTCTGTCTGCATTCTATGAAATATATAATTGAATTACTTTATCAAATGAGACTTCTTCTTTCTTTTTTTTTTTCAATTTGTTTTTCCTCCAAGGATGATAAAAGTTCTACAAAGAAAATAAAAACTGTTCCAGATCCAGGTTAAAGTATTTGCTGCTTTATTTGAAGGAAGAGAAATAGTATATACTGAATTCTACATTTTCGAAGAGCTTTCTGTTAAAATACAAATTCCGCAGTCCACATCATGCATATTATCTCAACCTTAGCTGAAAAAGTTTTCCTTTTGAGATCAGTACATGCATCTCAGCAGAATGTTCTATAGAATGAGTAATCAATTGAAGTGACAATGCAAGTACCCTTAACAAAAAACCAATGATAAAGAAACTAGTTGGAGGGGCAAGATTTTGTAGGAGAAAGATCTAGGAAAAAATATTATAGATCAGCTTCAGACAACCATGTGGTGCTTTAGCTTCTGATTCCAAATCTAGCATTCATATGGCTAATCTAGAGAACAAGTATGGTAATATGAACAAGCCAACTCATTCACGTAGATATATCCTCATATTAGGAACTTTATGCTGAGAAACTGTTCATTTTCACTTTGTTTAATTCTTTTTAAAAAAAAAAAAAAAAATCACTGACATGGAATGATCAAATAATCTCCCATCTCACATATTCTTTCTTACCTGAGAAAGTCTGAATGGGCAGAGCTTCGGCTTCCCTCTGCGTCCACACTTCAGTAAGTATGCACCTTTCTTTATAGTTACAATTGCCTGAGTAGAATTTCACAAGCCAAATTTTCAGTTGTGGATAAAAAAGACACCATTTTTCTTCTCAAGGTAAATTAACAGTGGAAAAGATTCCAGCAAGGAAATACAATAATAGAGTCCAAATATTAGTCATTTTGATAATCTTGGACTCATTTCATAAAAAATACTAAAACTCTAGCTTCCATAATGAAATGGATAGTCACACAAACAGACTCACAGATTCAGACATATAAATAACCATGTACGGATATGTTTATATTTGGAGATTCTCTAGTGTTGCAAAAATAGAAGTCAGAACAAAATTACATTAAACTGAACCAAAGGAATATAGATTTTCTCAAGACTGTTGCGTAAGGAAGAACCAGAGGGGAAAAACTGTCTCTATTAGTAATCAATGGCACAAAATTAATTATATACGTGATTCAGATATAGTAGGTGTATTCTGCCAGGGAAAAAAAGAGAATGAGAAAGAAAGCTGCCGATTGATCCCATGCATGTTCTGAAAGTTAGTACATGATAAAATCAGTTCAATGCTTTGTTTCAGAAAGGGAATGAAACAACACTGGTAATGAAATTATGTTAATAACTAGAGAATGAGAAACTCTGTTAAAACGGCAAAAAAGAAAAAAAGAAAGGGAATGTGAAAAGAGCGCAGAAGAGACAAATTTTAAATTTTGAATTTTGAACGGGAACCCCGTGATCACTTAAAAAAAATTGGGACCCCCATTTGAAGTTTCGGCATATTGCAGAGATTTTTTTTTAAAAAAAAAAATCATACCGTAAGCATTTTATCAAACAGCTAGAAATCACAGAAAGAACGAACGGATACAGTTCATCCACATCTTACAACAATATGAAAACTTTGAACATTACTGCAAAATTTGAAATCGTGTCAAGTGAGAACTGAAGAAGAAAGGAACAGAGAAACGTGACCTGATCAACTGCTCTGTCAAAGGGGACTGATGTTGATATTGTCAAGGGCTCTTCTCCCATTTCATGGAAACTATGAATGGCAGAGAGACAAAACGAAACAAACAGTATAAGACTCAGAAGAAGAAGAAGAAGAAGAAGAAGGAGAAGAATGATTGAGAGAGAAGAACAAGTAACAAAGTACTCAGAAGCAAGTTTCACTCTTTTCCCTCTCTGAACACGGCATTATTAAACATCATTGGCCCTTTGGCAGAAGAATGAAAGAAAGAGATAAGTTGGGTTTGGGTCTGAACTCCCAAAGTCTCTTCCTTTTTATGGGTTCACTTCAACTCGTAATGCTACTCTGCTGAAACCTGTCGTTATTTGCTTTCTTTGCTTTTCTTCCTTCACTGTCGCTGTCTCTGTGTCTGGGTGCGTTTCTTCTCACTTCGTAAGCCGTGCAAATTTGACACACAGAGAGAGAGAGAGTTACAGAGAGAGATTTCAGAACCAACCAAAGCCCAAATGCACGTGCACACCACATCACATGCTCTTCCTCTCTTTCTCTTTTTATCCCTATAAAAGGAAATCGCCATTTTAATATATTATTACCACATGCTTATATATTGTCCTTTACTTCCATTTCCTTCGTTTGTTTTCATGTTCTTGTGATAATTGTATAATCGTAGTATAATAATCCCATTCGAGGTTTAAAAAAATTATGTTACTGTTTAAATAATGTTTTAAACTTAAACTAATATGAAAGAGCATGCATGGAGCAAACTTATTTAAATGGAGTCCTTTTTTGGCCTTTCTCTAATTTTATACATGATTTCAATATAATCCTTCATTGTTAATCTTAAATGATGATTTGATGTGCCAATCATTATTTTTTTAAAAAAAATTAACTTAATATATATCAGCATTTGAAAATATTTTGTTAATATCTAAATTTAACTATGTTTTAATGCTAGAGGACTAAAAAAATATTTTTATATTTAATGGACTAAAATGAAATTTTGTGGAAAGTTAAATGATTAAAAGTGTATTTTCACCTTTTTTTTTTTTTTGTTCTGGAGTACAAGTGCTCACTTATTATTAGAGACAATTTTGTTTGAAACCATTAATTTCCAATTATATTTCTTATTGTCTATGCAAAACTGGCGGCTAATATCTGGGGATCAAAAGAGAATTTGGGGGCGTGTTCATGGTAAAATTTAAGCATAAATTGATAGAAATATGCTAATTTCACTTATTATACTATATTCTTTGTCCATGGATTGATCTGGTTTTGCCGTTAAAAGGGTATTAATAAAAGGTCAATGGGCTTCCAAATTTCAGGTTAAAGAAGCAATTAGTGCTGTTTAATTGGGTATGAGATCAATGATTGGCAAAGTTATGGGAAAAATATTATAAAGAGTACCAATGTATTTTAAAAATAGGAAAATTACAAATAAATATCATTTGAACTTAAAAAATCTTAAAAAGTCCATTAACAAATGAAAAGAACTAATAGGTTTCTAGGAAGAAATATGAAAATTTTAAATGTTATACTTTTATCAAAATGCCCCTCAAGTTTTTTTTTTTTTTTAAATGATGAACCCCGCCGGCATTGGAGCTCCGGCGGCTGGCACCACCTCCAAGTGGGACTCTGGAGGCTGGTTGCCAAAGCTATGGCGCCGAAGGCTAGAATTTTGGTAACAACTTAAATAATGAGATTGACTATTTGAACTCTATAAGCTCTATTTGGCGTCTTTGACAAGTTTGGCAATGACAACTTGAGTATAGTAATTGATAACTTTCGCTCCCAAGGTTGATAATGGCTACACCTTATTTTCAATACTAAAGTTGCTATTACATTTTTCAACTTATCAATGATGCTTAATAATGCTAAAAGAGCCCAAGTAGTCAATTTCATTACTTAAGTAGTTAATCACATTACTTAAGTTCTCACTGGAGCTCTGACAGTTGGCCGCTAGAGCCCCACTGGCGGGGTGGTGTCAGCCGCTAGAGCTCCGGCGGAAGAGTTTTGGCACCGGCAAAGGTTCTTTCTTTAAAAAAAAAAACTTGAGGGACATTTTAGTAAAGCACCACATTTCAAAATTTCATATAGAGACCTATGTTTCATTTCCATTTGTTAATAGATTTTTTTGGATAGCATTTTATGAGAATTTTTCCTTAAAAATTTTGATTAAAAAACTTTAGAATATTATCTGTACTCGACAATTGCTTCTTTCAGCTTTCTTTTTGCAGAAGTGCAAAAGTGCTGAAATGAAAGAGACATAATTTTTTTTTTTTTTTTTAAAAAATAAGGATAGCAAGATTTTTTTTTAAAAAAAAAAATCTCTTAATATTGGCATGCAAGATTTGTTTTTTTAATTAATATAATCTCTGGTCTCTCAATGGGCAAAATAGTCCATATTTTATTTAATGATTGATACCAATATTTTAAGTAGAATAAAACTTAAAGGACTAAAACTTCTTATTTGTAACTTAAAGAAAAAAAATCAAAAATGAAAATAAACTTGATGACACATATGTTATTACTAATGTTTCTTAGAACTTAATGTTTAAATTTGGTAATAATTTTGTTATAAGAAAAATATGGTAATAATTATCTTAAAACTTGATACTGACTTAATTCATGTTAATAAAGTATTATAATTTGAAGCTCTTTTTTTTAATAAAAAAAAACAGTTAAGATAAAAGAAAAATTAAAAAAAAAGGTAACATTTCTTTTTGCTTTTGAGAAAAGTGAATTGACAAAAACTGTATCAAATCACATCACAAATATATTTAAAGAGAACAAACAAAAAGTAGGGGTTGTTGTAAAGATGAGATGAACTTAGGATGCCTAATAATGTTCTCAACTAGAAAGTAAATGAACAAGAAAAAGTAGAGTAACATCAAATCTTCCAGTTCGGTACATTAAAAAGGTGAGAAATGAAACAAAAAAAAAAATTAAACAAAAAGGTGAGAAATGAGGAGGCATTGAATTGAAATAAAAATGGGGTAAAGGAGCAAAAATACATATGTGCTTTACTTTCGGGAGCGCCCAGTACCATATGCTTTTTTTGGGAGCAAAAATACATACGTGGTTACCATTTTGGAGCAAAAGTCGCATCTCATCGTTATGTTACTGTTCATTTCAACTCTTTCTCACTAATCATGGTGAACAGTAACATAACGGTGGGATGCAACTTTTACTCCAAAATGGTAACCATGTGTGTATTTTTACTCAAAAAAAAAAAAACATATGGTACTGAACACTCCCAAAAACAAAACACATGTATATTTTTGCTCCTTTACCCATAAAAATGAAATGAATTGGGTGGTTGGTAACAAATTGGATTGTGTATCATGTCTCACTCAGTAATTAATTTTTGCATTTGCTTACAAAGTTAGGTTTACTAAAGTTACATTAACTCTGACACTTTGTCCTCATTGCGGGTCCCATTGACAGTCCATCTCTTCACTAATTTATTTATTTATTTATACTTTTTCTTGTTTTTTTAATCACTTTTCTTTACATGTAATATCAATTTATGAGTAATTATTTCATTTAGAAATTAATATTAAAATGTCATAAAAAAATAAATTAGTATTAAAATGAAAAATTTTATAAAAACTTTTGTTTTGATCCATGCAACTTTTCTCGGACCTCCCATGTAATTTTTTTTATTTTTTGTCTCCACCCATTTTATCAAGCTTCATACACACATAAATAAAGAGGAAGAGATTTTTTTTTAATAAAAAAGAGGAAATTTTTTGCTCAAAAAAAGAGGAAAAGAAATTTAGATCACATTCTATAAAGGGTTCTAAACTTTTAGAAAATAATTCAAAAAACCAACAAAATAATATAATACATCAAATATTATTATACTATTCATTTGTGTAAAAATTTTCAAAGTAAAATACCTATTTCAGTACACATTATACTCATTCGTTTTAAAGAAATATATAAGGTTAAAATAATGGCTTTACGTTTATTAAGAAATCAATTAAAATTAGTTAAAATCAATAAATATGTATGATATATATTTTTAGTTCAAATGTAATCTTGTTTTTAAAATCGTATAAGTGAGAAATAATAAGTAAGAAAAGAGATGAAAAAGAATGTATATGAAAAAAAGTAACGTAAGAGAGTATGATAAAATTGGAGAAATATCTCATTAAATTAAATGATTAAACATGTTGAAACTTTAAACTTATCTAAAAAATTAGACCCCTCACAATTTTTAACCTTATTTTTCGAACAAGAGAGAGTAACAATTTTCTATAAATATCTTCATGAAAATATAGAAAATTATATTGATAAAAAATGGTAAGAATGAATTAAAAAGAAAACATAATGGAAAAATAAAAGAGCTTTAGGAGGCATGTAATTTTATGAAAATTTATAAACATGATACATAATTGTTATTATAAGAAATTGAAATCCTCTTACATTAAAATTAATGGACTTATACAAATAAAATAAATTGTTGATTGAAGCAGTAAGGGCCTCACCTGGTAAAAAGGATAATTCAAGTTTGAATCACAAAAAGCACGCACTTATTGAGAGATAAAAAAATATTTTACCCTATAAGCATTTCTTGATCAAATAAGAAAATTAATGGAGTACCAACGGGGGTTGGTATAAGTGGTAAGTAGCTTGTATCGCTTAAACAATGTCTCGAATTCGAACCTTGTGAATGCAGAAAAGCCCCGTTGGGAGACTCATCCACCATAGCCAGGTGTGACCCGGGTCGGATCTGGATTAATCAGAGCGAAACTCTCGATACCGGATGGACAACCAATAAAAAAAAATTAATGGAGTTATGATATATAACTCTTTAAAAAAAATTATTGTTACCCAAAAAATATTCTCTCTCTCAAATGATTGAAGGGAATGACTTTTGACTATTGACAAGGGTAATTATTTGAGCCCTTCTTAGTTATGCTCAACATTTTGAACTTTATGTTTCACTTCCCTAATCATCATTACTCACCCCAATGAACTGGAGCTTAAACAAGGGTTAATATATATCAAGAGTAATTTTTTTTCAAAAGTATCTTTAATTAATTAGTAATTAACAATTAGTTTCCTAGGAAAGATAGCTCCGATGAGAGAATCTTGCTCACGCTCGCGCCCACCCTCAAAAGCTTCAATACCAACAAAGAGACTGCATTTTGTTTATCTTATTATTATTGCATTTTCTATGTGAACTTTAATATCTAGGCTCCAAAAGAAAGAAAAAATCATCTTATCACGACCTATGTTTAATATAAAATCCACACTTTAATAAAGAAATTAAATTATAAGTGTATCTTATATCAAGGATCGGTGCTAATATTGTATTTAAATTTTGTCGTTGGCCAAAAAATTATTTGAATTTTGTTAAAAATTAGATATATTTTTTATTTTTGAAATGTAGTATATTTTCAAATATAGATGCCTATAAAATTTTAGTGATGCCTACGTTGGGTATCTATAATCTATAATTTATATAAGTATATAACACAGATATGTGCCTATTTTAAAAATATAATATAGAAATTTGAATAGTCTGAATAAAAGTCGAAGGGAAGCTAGCATAATTTATTTATTTATTTTATATTTTAAGAAAAAATTATAAATTATGAAAATAAAAGAGGGACCTTTGTCTTTTCAGATAAATTTTAAAACTATCAATTTTTCCCTTTGAATTGGGCAATTTTTTTTTTTTAAAAAATAATACATGTTTGAATGATTGGCCACCCTTAATACATCAAGACTACACTTCATAATCAGATGGGGGATGAATGGTTGAATGATTGTTTAGTGCCTTATATTGAAAAAGATATATTAGATAGCATTGATAATAAGACAATTATGATAGAATTTCAAAAAATAAGGCCTAGAAAGATGACATTATGATTATTTTTATTGTAATATACTTTTGTTATTAAAATATATGTACTTGAACTTATTGAGTGTCCACCCTCCATTGTAATTTATGTAGTTACATTTCTAACCGCACTTGGCCTTACTTTTCTAAATGACAGGTTTGTAAAATAACTGTCTCTCTTATTACATCATAATATTCACTTGATTTCATGAATATTTTTTTGATATTCTTTTCTTTTCTTGTTTATATTCTTTTGTTTTTTAATGCATTTAAAACTTTGCTTAAAAAAATTTGGGGGCAGCCCCGAATCCCCTCGCCATTGGTGCCCACCCTTCATAAAATTTCTGGATCCCTCAGTTGTCTTACAAGTTTTTAAATATAGCAATTTTGTCCCATTTCATTAAAAAAAACTAATATTGAACATTAAAAAACTGATGTTAACCGGGATTACTTCCATTTTTATACTTTTAGTCAACCTCACAACAACAACAAGAAGAAGAAAGCTTTATCCCACTAAGTAGGGTCGGCTACATGGATCGCATGACGTCATTTTGCTCTATCTAAAATAATATCTTTTGATAGATTATTAATCAAAAGACTTTCATGACAATCTTAAACCCAAAAAAAACTTATAGGTAACATTACTCCTAAATGAGAACTTCCTGAGTAAATTTTTGCCTTGATTTAATTAGATAGTCTTAAGATGAAAGAACAATCAATTAAAAGTAAATTAAAGATTCCTTTCTTTTGCCCTTGTGGAAAAAATAAAAAAGATCACTTTGCTCTTACATAATTGAACGAACAAATTGCAACTTTTTAAAGCATGTCACTTCTAGACCAACAAAGGCATTAAGAGTAAAAAGTAGGGGAGAAAAGGTCAAACAAAATTATTTAAGGAGCAATAACACATGGATTTTGCCTCAGGGAGCGCCCAGCACCACGGTTAACAACTAAATCAGTCAGATTAACAACTAACGTTTTAATGAAAAATTTCAGAAAATGCCCTAGGGCCCTTTTTGGTATGTGAAAGTTGTTGGGGACTTTTTTGAAATTTTGGGCCTTAATTGGGCCCCTATATAGATTTTCCCTAAATTTTGTAACTTTGTCCGAAAATTGAAAGAAAAAAAAAAACTTTAAAACTTTACTCATATTTAATATCATAAAATATATCCAAGAAATCATAGAATTTGTAATTAATAGGATTTTAAATTAGAAGAATACTAAAAAATGTAGTTAATACATCACTTTATGACTTAATAACAAGAATTATATATCTATTTTTTTAAAATTTATGTTGCTGTTTTTTTTATGTTGTTGAGTCGTGAACAAAATGATTTAACTTCACATGGCTTCACTGTAATGTACAATTGGTAAGATAGATTGGCCATATGCTCTTTTACTTACAACAACAGTAAAAGTAAATCATATTTCTCATAAAAGTAAGAGATAATTTATATAATTTTTCCTTTGGTAATTATTAATTAGTTTAACTTAAAAGGGAAAACGTTTTTAAGGAGAATTATCCTCTATTGACCTCGAAAATACTCCAATTTGAATCAATTAGTTAGCCTTATAAAAAAATGCTTTTTTTTTTTCTTAATTAGGTATAAATTAAAATGGGGTTTGATATATTTAAATTAATTTATTGATTAAACAACAATGTTTTAAACCACAACCACAAGATCTCGTGGGAGACATTGGGTTGCCTCGATGCTTCGTTCTGACTTTTGTCTTTGGGGATATGTCTGCAAATATACTTGCACGATGACTCCCCACATGTCTTGAAGTGTCTCAAAGCCATTTGCTAGATTTTTAGCCTATTACCAGATCCAGTTTTTTTTATTTATTTATTGTAGTCTTGTTGTCCTATCTTTAAGCTTACCTTAGTGTACTATTATTTTATTTGGTCCTAATTATAAGATAGAGTTGACTTTTTTGGAGATATTAAGAAAAATAATTAATTTACTTTAAAATAGTTATATTTGTCTTTTTTTTTTCTCCAAATTATCTTGCATAACTTATAAACTGATATATGATCTGATAATACACAATACATGATATGATTAAGTAACTTATTTAGTTTTTTTAATCTCTAAAAAAAATCAACTTTCTCTTATATTTGTGACGGGAAAGAGTATATTTGATAATGCCATAATGGGCTTCTCAAGTTATTAGCTAACTTGGCATGCCCCTGATCTCATATGTACAGTGTCTAGCTTAATATAATTGTCTCATTAGTAAAATTACTTTGATATAATCCATTAGAAACGTTACCCTCAATTGAACTTAACAATATTTGAATCTAGCCTAAGAGATTGTCATATTCAAAATAATTTTTTTATAATTAATGTTTAAAAAATAATCAATTTCTTCTTCTTTTTTTTTTTTAAAAAAAAAACATATATTTGGTGTTCATTATTCCTTCCCCTTTCTATAGCGACTCAAGCTGATGTTTAAAGTTGAAACTGAGGTAGTTTCTCTCATCGTCATTTTTTCATTATCTTTCACAATCTCTAAATCATGTCTATCTAGTCAATATAATACTACTTTAATTTTTTTTTTCCTCTTCCCAATCAATGGCCTAGATTGACTGGTGAGGGAAGGGGAGAAAAAAGCCCAAAGAGAGAATCTCCTTCTGTGGTTCTTGTGCTTAACGGTGGGAAATTTCACAATGATTTTAGGGTATTTTAGACTATTTACAATTATCTTTCATCGAGTTAATCATCTTCCAATCTTCCATCAAGCTTTTGGATATAAAGAAGATTATAAAATTTGTCAGGGCCGTATAGCCCAATCGACATTAAACACCTCTCTTAAGACTTTTTTAAGTATGAGGATACGAGTTCCAACCTTCTATGAAGGCTACGTTGGATGCAGGGATTATGATTAAAAAAAGATTATAAAATTTAATGTAATTAGTTTTACTTTATAAAATACATACCTAATGAAAATGCAGCCATACACATCCATCTTGATAATGAAAAAAAAAAAACTCATTCCCTCTTGTTCTTAATGTTTATATTTACCTAATTTGATTAATTAAGGAAATTAGTTAATATGACATGTATTTTCTAAAACAACCTAGTCATCTTTCTTAATTTTCTCCATCTCTCCCCTCCTTAATTATTGTTAAGGGTATCGATAGAAGTAAATTAGAAAAACATTGACAAATATGAAAAATTATGTTTTATATTAAAGATCAAAATCAACTCCACAAATATGTCGAATATTAAAAACAGGAGGAGTACATTATATTATGACCTTCTTATGCATGCAACCAAATTGTCTCGTAGAAAACTATATGTATTACACTAATTTTCAACAACACTATCAATTTAAAATCTTAAAAAATGTCAAATAATATTTTTTATCAATTTCAAAAAAAAAAATTAGTATTTTCTATAAGACAAAATAAAAGCAGGATGATTTGAACATTGCAACTAATTTTTTCTAAAAAAATTTATAGAAAAATATTTTATTTTTAAGTAATAAATAATATAAATTATTATTTTTTAATATAATATAAATTATTTTTAACTTGGACTATAAAACACGGTACTATATCTATTTTTTTTAAAAAAAAATAAAAGATAAAACCGATTTTGTGGTAAGCCATGAAGGAATGGAATGGGCTTAGAAATGTGGGAACCATGATGTCTTCTTGTGTATGTCTCTCCATATATGGATCCAACGAACGTAGGGTCTCCTACTGTCTCTCTGCTTTTTAATTGGGTCACAACACAATTACAAACCACGACTTGTAAGTTCTCATTTTTCATAAAAAGTTAAAAATATATATGATTTTATTCTTAGAAATACATATTATTTTATTGATTAGTTTTTATTTGGTTTTCCTGGGCAAAAGAAATTTGTAAACCAGAAAGAAAAATATTGATAAAAAGTCTTTGTTTTAAATTTTTACTGTCCAAAAGGATTTGATAATGTTTTATGTATAGAAAGTTTCAATACTCTGCAAATAATGTACCACTCTGGTCCTATTTATAAGTCCATTTTGACCAAAAAATTTTGTCCTATTTATAAGTCCAGTTTGACCAAATAAATGAGATTGTGACAATTTTACCCATATTAATGAGGATGAGAGAGATTGACTAACTATGTTGGAAAGAGAAAAAGATGAGAGAGATTTGACTAAATTTTAAAAGGTATCAATTCATAAATGAGGGTAAAGTTGGAAATTTGCTTCATAATCATTAAGATACATACATCTCTTAGGTATGTGAGATTTGGTCAAAGTGGACTTATAAATAGGATCAGAGTGGTATACACAAGGTACCGATGCTTTGACTTAAATACTTTTTTTAATATAGGTACTTTTCACCAATTTTTTTTATTAAAAAATTGTAATCCGTAGCATGTGTAGAAGTAGATATACCTAAAATTTAAAGATAAAAAAGAATACAATGAAAAAGAATTAGAAAAAGGAAAAATGTGCGTTGTTTTCTCCTCTAGTCCTCTTTTTTAGAAAATGTTTTTAGAGATCTCTTTATCCTATTTATAAATGCATTGTAAGACAAAATATATGCGTTGCAATTTTGATAAGAGACAAGTTTGAAGAGATTTGGAGGTTAAATTGGGAAACCAAGTCATCTCACAAGTGGCAAAGTTTAAATATTTGAGATAAAGTATACAACAAGACAGTGAAATTGATGATGATGTTAATCATATAATGCAAATTGAGTGGTATAAATGTAGAAAAGATACCTGAGTTATTTATGATCATAAAGTACCTAATAAGGTATATTGCACATCTATAAGACCAGCAAGATTATATGGCAGTAAATGCTAGTTTTTAAAGGGACAACATGAATGTGGGTAGCATGAGAATGGTGATATAAATGTGTAGTCATACTTAAGAAAAGATACGGTTTGTAATGATAATATACGTGAATGAGTTGGAGTGGTATCTATTGAGAAAAAAATGGTTTAAGGTGGTTTAAATACGTTCAAAGAAGGCAATTGAATGCACTTGTGAGGATGTGTAATACCCCAAAAATACGTATCATAATTTGGTAAGATTATACCTATAAAAAGTACGTGAATATGGGATATCAAATAATAAGATATAATTATCTTATTTTCTAAGGAAAAAAAAAATCTCTTGGAAATTAGAGAATCTAAGGGCCAAAGTGCCAAATGACCAAAATGCCCCTAAGGGACATAAATGATTTAGGAAAATTGTGAAAGCTATAAAAGAAGCAAGTAAAAATCTATTTGAAATAGGGAAGGATATTGTCCCTAATTTAGGTAATTTAATAAGTTACAAACTTGGAGAAATTGTAGAAGAATACTCAAAAAGTAAGGAAATGACCGTAATACCCCTATAAGTGCTGAGATAATGCAAGAGATATGAAAACAAAGATGTCAATACAAAAGTTATGAGGTAATGGGGCATGCTAATTAAGAAAATTATCAACAAGTGATAATAAAGTAATTAGGAAATTATTGGCTAATTACTTAAACTTAAGTAAAGGAAATTCAGGAATAATTATGTAAAACCCTAAAATTAGTGGTTTTTGGGTTGAAAATTAGTAAAAGTATATTTACTAATTACTTGGAAATTTTGGAGAAAAATAGTTGAATTTAGGTATTTTTAAGCCTAAATGCAAGAATGGACCAATGGGAAAATTCTGTAAAAATTATGTAAAAATAATTATTTAATTAATTAAATAATTAATTAAATAATTAATCAAAAAATAAAAAAAAACGAAATAAAAAAAAAGGCAGAAAAAAAAATGAAAAAGAAAATAGAAAACTTAGTATGTAAGTTTTATTATTTTAATAATATAATTAATTAAAGTAAAAAGGGATGAATAGTAATTTAGAAATTAGGAAACGGATCCTATCTAGAGATCTAGGAATGGGAATTCCAAATTCAAGGTAAAATATTGATCAGTGAGTTTTTACCTTCAAGTGACCTCTTCCGGAAGTTAATTAGAAGTAGTTAGTGATTTTTCCTAATAAGACGAAATAGGGAAAAATGCATATAGGCATATTTTGGAAATGAAGAAAATAAATTCTAACTCAATATCTAGGAATGAGTTTGAATTTATTTTGACATATTTGGAATCGGTGAATTTTTCCGGAGAAGATGATGTTTCCGAAATGTGTTCAAACCTGACCGTCGGACACGTTTTGAGGAACTTGATCGACATTTGGAGCCCTATATGGAATCAAAATTTAGGTTAACTTGGACATTTCTAGTAAGAGAGAATATGTCTTCAAAGTTGTAAATCCAGAATTTTGAGATTTCTCCGAAATCACGCGAATCGGGTACCGATCGGGGAAAATCTAGTGGACCGGGCATAAAGTGAACAATTTAAAAATTCCCACCTTGTCCCTTCAAAATCCTATAAATACCCCCCCTTCCTCTTCATTTTCACACCATTCCCTTTCTTGCTCTTGGCCGAAAAAGCTAGAGAGAGAAAGAAGAGAGCAAAGGTTCGGAAATCTTGCGAAGCCCTGTAGAATTGTCCGGAAATCTTCAACGGGTAAGTCTTTAGTCTTTAGTCTTTAGTTCGGTAGTTAGTAGAATTGTTAGATTTAGGAAGTAGGGGACGAGATTCCTATTCTTGTTTTAGAGCCTTGTTTGCGTTGAAAAAATATGCAGAGGTGTAAACATAGTAGGGATCGAGTCGCCGAAAAGTTGAAGCTTTCAGTTTTTCAAAAGTAGGGGTTATAAAGTTAGAATAGCCTTTAAATTTTAAGTATGATTTGGGTATCATATGGGAGGGCTATTTTAGTCATTATTTTCGAGAATCATAATTGCATCGAAGTTCTGGCGAAAATTCGGGAAGAAAATTTGCTAGAGTAACGAAGTGCTGGCGAAATTCCGCCAATTAGGGGTATAGGGGCAAAATGGTAATTTTTACCTAAAATGCCAGTTATGTTGTCAAATCACTAATAAAAGTGATATTACCCTTATAGGACGTCAGAAATCCTAGTTTGCTGCCGTTACGCTGTCCGACGAGCCGCTGTTGGACGTTTCGCCGTTTTCCGTAAACGTGCCATTTACATCAAAAGTACCGAAGTACCATCAAACGAAGGTACGTTCGCGACGTCTTGTAACACCGACTCGATGCTTATAGTCCGCTTATATATGATATGGATAGTTTCATAAGCCATGGGTGGAACTCGTTGCAGGCCATGCACGGTGACTAAGGTAATAAAGTTAGATAATCACTTACGACTTTACGGGTTATATTAAGTATAATACCGTCATGTTTTCCTAGCGCTACGGACACGACAAGTACATCGTGGCACACAATTAAAGTGCGACAGATAACTTTGCTTGTAGGGCAGTTGTTATTTAATGATCATATATATCATTGTTGTAATTCATTTTAGAAATATCTGTTGATCATATACTGTTATATAAGCATGAGGTTAACCGTTACCTGAGATCCGATGAACGTTGGATCTCAGCTCTTACTATAGCATCACATCAAGGTGCGGAGAGAGAGACCATGGACGGAGGGTAAGAGTAAGCGGAAGATAATGTATTAATCTTTATGAACAGGCAGATACGCCACCATTATTGTTATAATCAGTTACTCAATGTTTTTATTCCGCCGATGCTCTACTCTGATGTTTTAAAAAAAAAATTTGGCTCTGAAATTGGGATGTTACAGGATGGTTGATCAAGTAGTATGAAGTTCTTTAAAGAGATATAGAAAAAGACCGAAGCAAACACTCAATGAGGTTATAGAGAGCTGAATATTTTGATTAATAACTTATTCAAAAATCTGACTTTTGATAAAGTATAATAACATCGTGTGATTCATGTAACCGATCACAAATAATAAGATAAGGTTTTATTGTTGTTGTTGTTCTCCTTCTCTTGATCCTATAATTATAAAAAACAGTCTCCACTTTTTTGAGTATCTATCACAAGTTTTGTTTCATACCCTCTTTAAAAAACGAGTATATTCATTAATGAGATCATTTACTAAAAACCTCTAACAAATTACTAAATGAGGATATTACGTACTCAAATGAAATTTGTATTTTTAACATATATATTTATCAAGTTAACTAATTTTTAACTACACACGTTTTTCCTTCAAAAAACTAGTTATTCATCTCTTATAAAAAGGACTGGAGAGACTATCACGAGACATTGAACATATAAGAACCAAATTAAAAGTCAAGAATGAATTTAAAATAACGTTAATACAATATTTAATTCTTATAGTTTGCCCGCATTTTTATTTTAGTCTTTAAAGTTTCAAATCCTAGGTTTTTGTTCTTCAAGTAGCAAAATGATCCAAATTCTTATTAAAATATATAGGGGCTAATGTTTTGGA